>CAUYLG010022003.1:0-51298 GCA_963573385.1 Cacajao melanocephalus
TTATCATAGCCAAAAATTAAAATAAAGATTCATGTAAAATAAATTTTTATTTGAGTTTCAAAAGAGTAATAGCCTACCAACCAAAAAGAGTCTAGGTCCAGACAGGTTCACAGCCAAATTCTACCAGATGTACAAAGAGGAGCTGGTACCACTTCTTCTGAAACTATTCCAAACAATACGAAAAGAGGGAATCCTCCCTAACTCATTTTATGAGACCAAAATCATCCTGATACCAAAGCCTGGCAGAGACTCAACAAAAAAAAAGAAAACTTCCAGACAATATCCATGATGAACATAGATGCAAAAATCTTTAATACAATACTGGCAAACCGACTGGAACAGCACAACCAAAAGCTTATCCATCACAATCAAGTAGGCTTCATCCTGGGGATGCAAGGCTGGTTCAACATATGCAAGTCTATAAGCATAATCCATCACATAAACAGAACCAAAGACAAAAACCACATGATTAGCTCAATAGATGTAGAGAAGGCCTTCAACAAAATTCAGCAGGCTTTTATGCTAAAAACTCTCAATAAACTAGGTATCAGTGGAACATATCTCAAAACAATAAAAGCTATTCACGACAAACTCACAGCTGATATCATATTGAATCAACTGGAAGCATTTCCTTTGAAATCTGGCACTAGACAAGGATGCTCTCTCTCATCACTCCTATTCAATATAGTATTGGAATTTCTAGCCAGAGCAATCAGGCAAGAAAAAGAAATAAATGGTGTTCAATTAGGAAAGGAGGAAGTCAAACTGTCTCTATTTGAAGATGACATGATTGTATATTTAGAAGACCCCATTGTCTCAGCCCACAATCTCCTGAAACTGATAAGCAACTTTAGCAAAGCTCCAGATACAAAATCAACGTGCAGAAATCACAAGCATTCCTATACACCAATAACAGAATAACAGAGAGCCAAATCATGAGCAAACTCCCATTCACAATTGCTACAAAGTAGTAAAATACCCAGGAATACAACTAACAAAGGATGTAAAGGACATCTTCAAGGAGAACTACAAACCACTGCTCAAAAATAAGAGAGGACACAAACAGATGGAAAAATATTCCATGTTCATGGTTAGGAAGAATCAATACTGTGAAAATGGCCATACTGCCCAAAGTTATTTATAAATTCAATGCTATACTCATCAAGTTATCTATGACCCTCTTCACAGAATGGAAAAAAAAACACCTTAAAGTTCATATGGAACCAAAAGAGAGCCAGCATAGCCAAGACAATCCTAAGCAAGAAGAACAAAGCTGGAGGTGTCACACTACTTCACTTCAAACTATACTATAAGGTTACGGTAATCAAAGCAGCATGGTACTGGTACCAAAACAGAGATATGGACCAATGGAACAGAACAGAAGCCTTGGAGGCAACATCACACATCTACAACCATCTGATCTTTGACAAACCTGACAAAAACAAGGAATGGGGAAAGGATTCCCTGTTTAATAAATGGTGTTGGGAAAACTGGCCAGCCATGTGCAGAAAGCAGAAACTGGACCCCTTCCTGACACTTTACACTAACATTAACTCCAGATGGATTAAAGACTTCAACATAAGACCTAACATCATAAAAACCCTAGAAGAAAACCTGGGCAATAACATTCAGGGCATAGGCACAGGCATAGGCATAGGCAAGGACTTCATGACTAAAACAGCAAAAGCATTGGCAACAAAGCCAAAATAGACAAATGGGATCTAATTAAACTCCAGAGCTTCTGCACAGCAAAAGAAACCGTCATTAGAGTGAACTGGCAACCAAAAGAATGGGAAAAAATTTTTGCAATCTACCCATCTGACAAAGGACTTACATCCAAAATCTACAAAGAACTAAAACAGATTTACAAGAAAAAACAAACAAACCCATTCAAGAGTGGGCAAAGGATATGAACAGACACTTTTCAAAAGAAGACATATATGAGGCCAACAAACATATGAAAAAATGCTCATCATCACTGGTCATTAGAGAAATGCAAATCAAAACTACATTGAGATATTATCTCACGCCAGTTAGAATGGCGATCATTAAAAAATCAGGAGATAACAGATGTTGGAGAACATGTGGAGAAATAGGAACACTTACACTGTCGGTGGGAGTGTAAATTAGTTCAACCATTGTGGAAGACAGTGTGGCGATCCCTCAAGGACCTAGAACTAGAAATACCATTTGACTCAGCAATCCCATTACTGTGTATATATACCCAAAGGATTATAAATCGTTCTATTATAAAGACACATGCACACGTATGTTCACTGTAGCATTGTTTACAATAGCAAAGACCTGGGACCAACCCAAATGCCCATTGATGATAGATTGGACAAGGAAAATTTGGCACATATACACCATGGGATACTATGCAGCCACAAAAAACGATGAGTTCGTGTCCTCTGTAGGGACATGGATGAACCTGGAAACCATCATTCTCAGCAAACTGACACAAGAACAGAAAATCAAATACAGCATGTTCTCACTCATAGGTGGGTACTGAACAATGAGAACACATAGACACAAGGAGGGGAGCATCACACACTGGGGTCTGTTGGTGGGGACTGGGGGAGGGAAAGCAGGGGGCGGGGAGGTTGGGGAAGGATAACATGGGGAGAAATGCCAGATGTAGGTGACGGGGGAATGGAGGCAGCAAACCACCTTGCCATGTATGTACCTGTGCAACAATCCTGCATGATCTGCACATGCACCCCGGAACCTAAAGTATTAAAAAAAAAAATTCATCTATCAGATGCAAAAAAAAAAAAAAAAAGCTCCAAGTACAAGTTACCTTTGGACTTTATTTAGCAGTTCCTGGTTAGTTAACTATGAATCTTAAAAAAAGTAAACTTATTTTATTTGTATATGAATTTTCAGTACCTGGCACGTATAATATGAATTGAGTAAGAAAAAAGTGTGATTTTCTGCATTGTATGCACTCCCAAAAGAGTAAGAACTGACTTGCAAAGGAATTTAATCAAAGTTTTTAAACAAGATTGCCAATATAAAGTAATTCAAACTTTTGAAGTTAGTGAAAATATTTATTCGAACCTAATGGTAGTACAGTCTCAAGCTGAGTTAAATAAACATTAACTATATGATATTTAGTTCCTTAGAAATAGACCATTGCCACATCATAAAAATTCACAAATTTTTGCAGTACGGTTCAGCAATTAAAAAGACATGATTTCTACATTGAGAAATGTGATATTAAAGTTGGATGATTTATTTTTTTTAAAGGCCCAGTACAAAAAAATGGTTGAGCAAAGCGACTCTTTAACAAAATATACACCTGTAGAAAAAAATCCCTAATATACTGATATTTAATTGAACAGAAAAGTATTAAAGAGAACATACTTTAATATCTAGGCACAATCGGTCAGGTACTAATTATAATTTCTGTTATCATTTAAAAGTTTAAACCAATTCTTCAACTTGACTGACATGTGAGTCTAATGCAGAGAAGGCACCTCTCTTACCTCTCACTCTCCTTATGGACCTTTTGAGAGAAACTCTTTTTAACACGTTAAGGAACACAGACAATGCACTATATCTAACTGTAGATATAGTTATTTCACATACCCCACTGTAGGAGAAACTAAATTAAAATATAAAACTATGAGTTCTCTTTTTACATCTTATGATGGACATAACACCAGAAGATAATTCTCCACATAAACTTTCAAACAGAACACGAGATTTAAATTATATGTGCATTGGTCACTACAATGTAAAGAGTTCTATGAATTAGTGCAATTCTTTAAGTCCCCAGTATTTAAGGGAAAAGTACATACCAAGATATCTCAACTACTACAAACCAAATTTTTTATGGCTCAATAGTCTAACAACTTAAAGTTCTGTAAAAAATCTTAGAAGTTATAAATGAAAGATCTGAACATTCAATAAATGGTTTATAAAATTCTCTCTTTAAAACAAAGAGAATAGAGTGACCAGAAGAAACAGGTAAAGTGTAAAATTCCAGAAATACAATATTTACAGCGATTATAAGAAAGGGGTAGTATTTACACTAGGAAAAAACCCAAACTGTTGATTTCTAATTAGCTATTTTACTATCAGTTGAGGTTGTTATCATTTTGTAGTACTTAGTGGTTGTGTATTTAAATGTCTTGTTGAACAGTTACTGAAAGCAATTTATAAGAATAAGCATAATTTTCCTCCAAAAGAAGTGACAAAGTATTCCAGATGATTAAGTCTCAGAATTAGGGATCACAGGAAGTCAAAAAACACAGTGTAAGAACATTAGGTTGATTTAACCTCTATTTCAACAAATTTACATAATATTTACAATATGCAATTGTCAAAGCTATACAGTTTTGCAGACTGGCTTTACTTACATTTCTGCAAATGTTTTTCCCCAAATAAAAATATGCCAAGTAAGTCTATTTACAAACTTGGAAGCTGTTTCAGAAACAGCATGATTTAGATATAAAGTGAAATTTCAGTACAATGAAAGTGCAGGTCATGCTTTCAGATTCTGTCAATATCCCATTCCCTACACTCAGTTTAAGGGATACGAGTTTTGAACAGCTACTGTTCTTATGTGTCCAGAATGTTTATTCATCATAATGTAATGATAACAAAAATTTGTCCACATCCATTCCTGCTGGAAATGAACTAGGAAGCTTCTTTTTCTGTTAAAAAAGAAAAGAAAAAAATAAACTCAAACAAAGCCAAAAAAGTTTCTTAGTAAATCACCTAAAACAGTATATTGGGTTCTTTCACATACTAATAAAATTGTCAAACTTTTTTAGTCTATTAGAAGTTTAGTTCCATAGAGAAGTAGAGACATATAAACCCAAAGTTAATTAAATATACTTCAATGGCACCTGAATGTTAGTTTACGGCAAAAGATATCATACAAATCCAGAGTGTCTGAATGTTGAATGAGACAAGATAGAACATGCTTTCTATGTTAGGTGATTATTACTGCTTAGAAAGCTTTACTAACAGAGATACTAAGAGTTAACAGGCACTTATCAGTTCCAAACACTTAATATATACCAGCTACTTCATGTATACTACGTTCAGTCCTCATACCATGTCAACTGATGAGGCTGAGACCCAGAGAAGCTACAGACTTAATTATGATCACAGGACCAATGAGCCGCAGATACAGGATTCGAACCCAGACTTACAGGGCAACAAAGCTTAGATTATTTCCCTGATACTTCTTCTATATTTTAAGCACTTTCTTTCTATTCAGTCCACTTACTAAACAGCTAAACAAATTGAAAATATATGGATTTTCATTCATCAGTTACTATCCCTGCATTCCCTTCCTATAGACAACCATGCTTAAAGAAAAAAACAGGTAAGGCCAGGTGCAGTGGCTCATGCCTGTAATCTCAGCGCTTTGGGAGGGCAAGGTATGCAAATCATTTGAGCTGAGGACCTCAAGACCAGCCTGGGCAACATGGCGAAACCCCGTCTCTACAAAAAAATAAATATTAGCCAGGCGTGGCAGCGCATGCCTGAAGTCCCAGCTACTTGGGAGGCTGAGGTAGTAGCTTCAGCAGTTGTTCTGAAAATGCTGTTTCACCTGGACTTCTGCATACTACATTAACAATGCTGGACAACGTGTTTTGTCAATCAAAACCAAAAGCTGTCTGGGCCGTAACATTCAGTCAAGTTGCTGTGGCAAAAACTGCTCAATTCTCTAGTTATTAAAGGGAAGAAAAGCTGTGGTTTTGAAATTAAAACTTTCAAACTTGCCTTAATTTTCTTCTTTTTCATTGGTATTGATGAATTTGTAAGATTTTTACCAGAGGTTCGAGAGTTTCGCTCACGTTCATCTAATTCCTCAATTTTCCGCTTTTTAGTGGTGCTCCTTGAAGATCCTCTAAACTGTTGTACGTTATCTTTCAGAGGAGTTGCTGAAGTAGTCCTAGAGATGGCCGCCCTAGAGAGAATCATTAATGTGTGGGCAGCCATATTTACACTGTTTTCACTGCCTGTTTCACTGGCAGGGCTGCAGGCAGGCAAGTCTGGGGTGACAGGAGGGACCATTACCTTTGATGTGCTACTGTCTTCACCAAAACGCCTACTAGAGGGGGCCTTGATAACATCTATAGGTTCTTCTTTATGTTTCTCCCCTGCCCCTGAGCCAGATGTCCGGGGTACAGCTAAATCACCACTATCAACAAGCCTACTCACTGAGCTGTGCCTCTGTACATCTTGTAACATTTCCGTGGTAATCAAAGAACTGGCGGATTTAGTTTGTTCTTGTTTTAGATCCTTCACAGCGGTACCTACTGACAGGCCATTTTTACTGTTTGAAGATGTGCCTTGTTTTTTGGTCAGTTCTTGCAGTGAAGCTATAGATTTCTCAGTTTGCAAACCCCCATTTTGCTGCCCGATAGATAGTTTGGAATTTTCTGGATTTTTCTGCCTTTCTAAATCGCTGCATAATTCATTCTCCTTATTAGCTGTTGCTTTATGGAAAGATTCAAGCACAATTTCTGTTGGCGAAACGTTCTTTTCTGATTGAGTTTCTCTTATGGCAGTATGCCGGCTAATGGCACTTTCTGATTTAGATAAAATCTTAGGCAGAGGAGGCTTCTCCTTCTCTCTTTTGATAGCATTATTAGAAGGGGGTTTTAAGGTGGAGGACACACTGGGTGAGTCGAGATTAGAAAAAGAGACTGCATTCCTTTCTTTGTTTTGGGACACCATCTTATGGTTTGGCCCCTGTGTATTTGCCACAGGAGCAGTAGTGCTGTCAAAACAGAGTACACGTCTGTGGCATGGTTTAACAGCTGGAACTATACTCTCTTCTGGAAAGGGAACTGTGGTTTCTTCTGATTTATTCCCAAGATCTGTGCCAATATTCTTGTCAGAAACTTCAGTTCTAAAACAAAACAAAAATATTTCTAGCAGCATAAAGAAATTCTTTATGTTTTAAATCTGAGCATTCAAACAATCCATGATAGAAACAACTTTATGCTCACCTTTGTGCATGACATCCAACTGAATGACTTGACGAATCCACTAAATTATTTACCTGTTTTCCTGAAAAATTATAAATGAACATTCCTGAGAGAAAGAATATACTCCTCTTAAAAAGGATGTAACAGATGACAATTATCACATATTGTGAGAAAAATTTTTAAGTGATAGCTAATGTACAAACAGAACACTTTTGACATGCCAACTTTTAACAAGCAGCTTTGAAATAAATACAAGATGGCTATTCCCCCCACTGCTACACAGGAAATCCAAATATGGAGCAAATGACATGCATCAACTTCAGGCAAATATTTTATTTGTCTTACTGAGACAGAGCCATGCTCTGCTGCCCAGGCTATAGTGAAGTAGCACGATCTCGGCTCACTGCAACCTCTGCCTCCCGGGTTCAAGTGATTCTCCTGTCTCAGCATCCCAAGCAGCTGGGATTACAGGTGTCCACCACCATGCTCAGCTAATTTTTTGTAATTTTTTTTTCCTTTTTTTGAGACAGTTTCACTCTTGTTGCCCAGGCTGGAGTATAATGGCACAATCTTGGCTCACTGCACCCTCTGCCTCTCAGGTTCAAGTGATTCTCCTGCCTCAGCCTCCCGAGTAGCTGGGATTACAGGCATGTGCCACCACACTGGCTAATTCTGTATTTTTAGTAGAGACAGGGTTTCACGATGTAGGTCAGGCTGGTCTCGAACTCCTGACCTCAGGTAATCCGCCCGCCTCAGTTTCCCAAAGTGCTGGGATTACAGGCGTGAGCCACCGCACCTGGCCAATTGTTTATATTTTTAGTAGAGATGGGGTTTTGCCATGTTGGCCAGGTTGGTCTCAAACTTCTGGCCTCAAGCAATCTGCCCACCTGGGCTTCCCAAAGTGCTGAGATTACAGGCATGAGCAAATATTATAAATCCGGTCTTTGGATCTACAAATTACAATGCTCAATCTAGCACGTAATGGTAGTCGCTTACAGAAAACAATAGATTATATCTATTTTAAAATTCTGTCCAGGTACTTATCATGTTTACAGGCCTATGCCACTCAGAACACATGCTCTGGAGTTTTAATAGCCATATTTTAATTTCCACGAGCTTCAGTATTTATGTGGGAAAGCAGCAAGATATCAAGACTAGAAAGAGCAAAGATGAGATTACGAAGAACCTTATGTATTATGCAAAAGGTTTCAGAGGCAATCTTTTAAGAGTTTTATTATTTATTATTAATTGTTTGAGACAGAGTCTTGCTCTGTTGCCCAGGTTGGAGTGCAATGGTGTGACCTTGGCTCACTGCAACCTCCTGGGTCCAAGTGATTCTACTGCCTGCATCTCCCGAGTAGCTGGGATTACAGGTGCACATCGCCACGCCCAGCTTATTTTTGTATTTTTAGTAGAGAGGGGGTTTCACTATGTTGGCCAGGCTGATCTCAAAGTCCTGACCTCAGGTGACCTACCCACCTCATCTTCCCAAAGTGCTGGGATTATAGGTGTGAGCCACTCTACCCAGCCCCTTTAAGAGTTTTAAATAGGGAAGATGCATGAATAGGTTTTGTTTTTGGAAGATCAATCTGGCAATAATGTGGAAGATGGAATAGAGAGGAGAGAAAACTAGAAGCAGAAACTCGAAGTAGATGACTATATTCCAGGTAAGAGATGATGAGGGTCTTAGAAACACTAATGGGCATTTACATGGAAACAAAAAGTAAAGGGAAAAATCAATTGTGACATTAACCAAGAGGGAAAAAACCTAGGCAGAAGACGTCTTTGAGAAGGAGAGGTGAGACTTAAATATGTAGAGTTTGAAGGTCTTGAGTCATACAAAATTAGCAAGGGAGGAGCATAATAGTTTCGTTATGGCTCCAGAAGCCACCACAGTATCAACAGTTACAGGGAAAGCAAAGTAAGGTAAGAATGGAAAGATTTCAATGCATATGGCAATATTAGGAGGCCACTGGCAATCCTATTGTAGACAGTTTCAGCAGAAACGTGAGAAAAGACATTAATTTGGTTGAAGAAATGGGAGATTAAGAGAGGTTGGGGACAATAGGTTGGCAGCTAGGACAAACCTATGTTTACAGCCAGAGAGAGAAGCCAAAAAAGAAAAGTTGAAAGATGGATAGAAGATAGAATCTGGAGCATAAGTAGACTGCATTAACCTTAGAAAGAATGAAAGTTATTTCTTTAAGAAAAAAGGATGATTTTGGAAGTAGGATAGGTATGTACTGAATGGAAGTGATGATTAGAAAGTGAAATGTAAAAAAAATTAGAAAAAATAAAAGAAAGTGAATACTGGTAAGATGGAAAATAAAACCACTAGCTAAGAGTGGGAGGAGGAGGACTAGATTGGAGAAGTGCTATGCAAGACTGGAACAGTCTGAAGGAAGAATAGAAGATAAAGCAGACAGGCAGACATTTAAAATGACTGCCAAGTGGCAGGCGGGTGGGAAATAAATTTTTAAGTGGTAGGGAATGGCAGCACTTCTAAGACAATGCTAAGAAGCCCAGTTGTAAAAGCTGAGATGGTTGGCTGGACAGATCACGGGTTGTAGAGCAACTGGTGGGTATGTAGAAGAATGCGGATATGCAGGTTATTAAGAGTACTGGCAAAAGTGGCTAATGTGGTAGCTCATGGGCTCTAGGCTGTAGAGTAAAGGAAGTGAATCCAGAAAGACACAAGTTCAGGTGAAAGGTGAAGTTTCGATAAGAGAAGCTACCACTGGTTGAAGCGGAATTCAATGGGTAAATGGGAATGAGAGTGTTTGAGACACATCAATGGCCTTTTAAAATCTTGTAAGTCTAATAAAAAGGTGAAAAATTCAAGGTGTGATTATGGGAGAGGGTGGCTGAAGTAAAAATAAGTCTTAGCGGTGGAAAACATCTGGGTCGGGAATGATGAATCACGCCAGTAATCCCAGCACTGTGGGGGCTGGGGTGGGAGGATCATCTGAAGTCAGGAGTTCGAGACCAGGCTGGCCAACATGGAGAAACTCTGTTTCTATTAAAAATACAAAAATTAGCTGGGAATGGTGGCGCACACCTGTAGTCCCAGCTACTCAGAAGGCTGAGGCAGAACAATCTCTTAAGGCTGAGGCAGAACAATCTCTTGCATCTGGGAGGCGGAGGTTGCAATGAGCCAAGATCACGCCACTGCACTCCAGCCCGGGTGGCAAGAGTGAGACTCCATCTCCAAAAAATTAAATAAATAAAATAAGGAGTGGAAATGATCAAAAAACTTTGAGGGTTAGGGTGGTAGGTAGATTTATGAAGTGGGCATTTTGTCATTCACGATGATGAAAAAATTTAGGGAGAGAAGTCTGAGAACCAGGTACCTTAACCATCCAGGTTCTGAGTAAAAATCTGGTGCTATTTTTTGTATGGCATCTTCTGTTGAACAGGAACTTAAAATTCTAAAGTAGTTCACTCTATCAAATTTTTCAATTTATAAGTTATGCATTTCTCATTTTTAAATTTTATTTGAGATGGGTCTTACTATGTTGCCCAGGCTGGTCTCAAACTCCTGGGCTTCAAGTCTCTCAAGTGGCTGCCTCAGCCTCTCAAGTGGCTAGGATTGCAGGTACGTGCCACCACACCCAGTTTCTTTTCTCATTTTATTTTCTTCTCTATATGTATATTTTGAGATGGGGTGTCACTCTATTGCCCAGGCTGAAGTGCAGTGGCATAATGATAGCTCACTGCAGTTTCAACCTCTTGGGCTCAAGTGATCCTCCTACCTCCGCCTCTCAAGTTGCTGAGACTACAGGTGCACGCCACCACACCTGGCTAATTAAAAAAAAATAATTGTTTTGTAAAGACAGAGTCTTGTTATGTTGCCTAGGCTGGTCATAAACTCCTGGGCTCAAGTGTTCCTCCTGTCTCGGCCTTCCAAAGTGCCGGAATTACAGGAGTGAGTCATTGTGCCTGAAGTCTTCTCATTCTAAAAAAAGAAATCCTTTATCCCAATGTTATAAAAATATTCTCTTATACATTCTTCCAGAATTTAATTGTTCGACTTTTGACTTTGAGGTCTTTAATCTTGGAGTTCACCTCTGAATGAGGAAGGGATCTACTTTTTTCTCTCTCTGTTATATATTTAATGACCAATATATTTCATATATTATACCATCCATCTGGCTCTGACTTCTGATGTTACCATTACATTACCATGTACAAGGTCTCCTTCTAAACTATCTTGTTCCATTTGTCTTTGTAATTACTGTGGCTTTACAATATTCTACTATTTGGTAGAATGAGTCTGCCCTCTGCTCTTCTATCTTAGCTAGCTGTGGACTTTCATTCTTTCTCATAGATTTTATTAACAGTTTTTCCCAACTCCCAAAATATTCTACTGGGATTAAGGGAAGTTATATTGAATTTTTGATTCAACCGTGAAGAAGTGCAATCTTTACACTGTTAAATCTTAAAATCTCAGCAAGCAGATTTAAGGTGATCTGAAACAATAGAGACTAAAAGAAAGGAGACTACAAAATACTATTGATACAACTTAGATGAAAAATGACAAATACTTAAACTAAGAAAGAGGAAAAATATGTTTTAAGAACAACTGCCAGGCTTTTCACACGAGTAAAGAGATAGTTGTGAAGCTGGCTGAAGTAGAGAACAAAGGAAGGTAATTTGCAAACTTTAAAGCCTTGCTCCACAAAGTGTGGTCCAGTACCAGCAGCACTGGCATTGCTTAGGAGCTGTTAGAAATGAGGAATTTCAGGCCCTGTGCCAGTCCTATTAATTCAGTACCTGCTTTTAACAAAATCCCCAAGTAGTTCATATATACACCAAAATATAAGAAGAACTGCTCTAAAGTCTCATACAAGCCATTCACTAAACACTTGAAAGCTGTTGGGAAAAACAGGGATCATACTTAACTTAGGGTAGCTGCAAAGAACAAACCAAGGACTAGTGAGCAAAAGCTAACAGAATCAACAAAGGAAACAATTTTCTCAGAACCAAAGCTGTTCAGTAACAGTGGGCTGCATTGTGACATCTGTTACTAGCAAATGTAGGGTGATCACTTGTTGGTAAAACGGTTTAGGTATTCAAAAAGACAACACTGAGGTGTTGCTGCAAACAAATGAATATACAGACATAAAGTTGACAATAATGAACTTAAAAGTGGTACCTATACAAGGCTTGTTTCTTAGTCCCTGAGGCTTCTGAGATTTTGGAGGGACGGGGAATTGAGGGATACTTCTATTGCATACAGGTGCTGTCAAAGGCATATGAAAGACCTAGAAGAGAAAAAGCCATTAATTACACTAAGCTTGAAAAGCATCACTGCACCATCTTCAGTTCATAAATCTTACCTGCCGAGGAGGACTAGAAAAGTTATTTCCATTCTGTCCAACCACAGATACTGGGATCATCCCTACCATTCCTTGGAGTACAGGCTGGACTGGAGAGGCAATTATTATGGCAGATCCTAAAAAAACAATTCTTGTTAAAATAAGATGTTCTTTCAAATGTTTGGGTACAATACACCAAATTAATTATTGCTTTGAAATAAATTCTACGAACAATCACTCTTCCTTATGATCTACTCTCCTTAAAAAAAAAAACAAAAAAACAAAACTGACTTAGGAACAACAGCAAGGCTAACAAATAAAAAGTCAATCCAAATATTAAGGTGGTCTTGTGTTATTCAGTCACAGTGAACCATCCTGAGCAACCATAAGACTCCACAGCCAAGAAATTATATTACAATCATATCTGGATTCCTCTAAAAATAATGAAACTAGTTAGAAAATGAGTGGTGAATGTTTCAAGTCTGAGCCTTATACCAGAAAATTAGAACCCCAACTGAATATTTATAGGAGTACGCTCATAACCCCAACCTATTACATATCTCAATGGTATTGGCCCAAAAAGGGGTAAGGTAAACACGTAATTGGACAAAACTACGGAGGGAAAATTACAATTTTGTAATTTTTGTAATTGTAAAATTACAATTACTATGTGGTCCTTAGACGTCAACAATATAGTTTGTGGCTACTGTAATTTAGTCCTGTCCCATAAACAAACTTTTGCCTAATACACTAACTACTGTCAGGTTGATCCCCTCATTTTCATGCAACCCACTATGGCATCTCTATCTATGCTGGTGCTGCTTCTCTTTATAACTTACGGATTTTATAAGTTATAAAAAGTCCTTTAAGTCCAAATCCTACCTTAATTCTTTAAGCTTTAGCTCAAGCCTTACCTTCTCTACTCCATTCTGACCTCTCCTTTATGGAATTTGTAACAGCACTTAAAACAGACCCATTAGGTTTAATACTAATTGTTGATATTTAATGAAATTTTATTGTATGTTTATAAAGTAACAAAAAGGGAAAGGAGGTAAGCCTGGGAACCAACACATAAGGAAATGTAAATGAATGTGCCATAAGCTCTGTCTGAGGAACATACAATAAAAATTATCAACATGACAGGCATAGCCATCACTAACTACACATAACACAGCATGCAATAAATGCCACAAGAGCCCCTATGAAAAAATGATTTTTTTTTTTTGAGATGGAGTCTTGCTCTGTCACCCAGGCTGAAGCGCAGTAGCATGATCTTGGCTCACTGCAACCTCTGCCTCCTGGCTTCAAGTGATTCTCCTGCCTCAGCCTCCCAAGTAGCTGGGATTACAGGCGCCCACCACCACGCCCAGCTAAATTTGTATTTTTAGTAGAGACAGGGTTTCACCATGTTGGTCTTGAATTCCTGACCTCAGGTTATCCACCCACCTCGACCTCCCAAAGTACTGGGATTATAGGCATGAGCCACTTCGCCCAGCCATGAACAGAGGATTTTAAAGACAGGGATCAATTCTAGAAGGTGGAAGGCAGTGAAAAATTAGGATTTATAAAAGAAATTCAAGTTTTTTTTTTTTTTTTTTTTGAAACAGAGTCTTGCTTTTGTTGCCTAGGCTGAAGTGCAATGGCACGATCTTGGCTTACTTCAACCTCCGCCTCCTGGGTTCAAGTGATTCTCCTGCCTCAGGCTCCCGAGTAGCTGGGATTACAGGTGCCCGCCACCACACCCAGCTCATTTTCTTTTTTGTATTTTTAGTAGAGATGGGGTTTCACCATGTTGGCAAGGCTTGCCTCGAACTCCTGACCTTGGGTGATCTGCCCACCTCGGTTTCCCAAAGTGCTGGGATTACAGGCGGGGGCCACCCGCCAACCCCAGCCAAAATTCCAGTTTTGACTGAAAGTTTCTCCAAATAAATTGATAAATTCCCTGAAGACCATGCCTGTAACACCTATTTTTTAAAAACGCCCCCACAACATTGGGTTTTATACAGCTAGGTGATACCAGTTAGTCTGTCTTTTCTGTTTCTTGTAGCTTATTAGCACATAGATTGAGAGTATTTGTGGAAAGGAAAAAGAAAAAACTGCTAAAGCCCATAGCTTACTAGATTAAAAAAAAAAGGTTTGAATTAGTTATCATAAAGCAGCAGCATAATACAAACTTCAGAATCTTTTCATACCATCCATGAGTTATTACTTCCTAGTCAATAACATCACATACAAAAGAAATTAGATCCTAACCCAGAGAAACAAATTTCAATTATGTTATTAAAGTTACCTTGTGAAAAGTTTGGTGATACAGCTTGGTTGAGAGCAAACACACTGTTTGACCTTGGTGGTGTCTGTAACTGAGGTGGTAGAGGCTGAGCAGTCATAGGTGTAGAATTTCCAGGCAACACTACTACATTAGACTGATTTACAGAGGTTCCTAAGGCTGTTGGATCAGCCACACAGGTGGCTATCAGAATGTTATTTGAATTGCCAAAAGCTGTGCTCGTGGCTGGCATCAACTGTATATATCCTCCATCCTTGGAAACACATGGTGTAACATTAGCTGAAAAAGTTATGCCATCTTCATTCTGAGTGCTGTTTACTGCAGAGTCTTCAGGTTTGAATGCTAAAAGGCTCTGTTCCATTGAGGCTGAATCCCCTACTTCAGCATAAACAACAGCACCTACAGTTTCTTCAGAAGATAGGCATTGAACAAATTCTGCATTTTTGGCAGGTGATTTAGTAGGAGAAGACAAGATTATAGTTGGCAGGTTTTCTCCATTGATACTAGAAACAGCACTGTTAAGTTCAGTATCTGAGGAAACAAATGGATCATCACTAATGATAACTTTGAGAGAGACAATATTTGATGCATCTATTTCTGCTGAGTTGTTGCTAGACTGTTTATCATCAGTATTTTGGGACTCAGGGTGAGGATCTCCCACTGAAGAACACACAGATTCTGGAGGAAGACGGTCATTGTTTTCTATAGGAGTACCTTCTGGAGGCATCAGTGCAACTTCTTCACAGTTATTTGCACCTAAAGAGAGAAAAATAGTATCCTCTTCTTTTACAGAAGATGAAGGCTCTTGTGACTTCTCAGACTTGGATGGCTGAGCTTCATTTTCTGTAAGATTTAACTCAACAGATGTTGAATCATTAGATGGTTGTTTAGCAGAAGAGAAAGAATCTTCAAGATGAATTTCTACTTCTTCTCCAGATACATTTAAATGTGAATTTTCAACAGACACAGGTAATATTTCACTTTGAAGAGAAGAATTATCTTGACAATTTGATAGCTGTGACAAAACTGGTTCTAAAACATTATTAATTTCTATTTTACTTTTGTGAATTTCACTAGAATCTGGTGACTTGGAACCATGAAAATTAGTTTTAAGTTTTACTGTATCATTAGAATTTTCACAAAATTGACTTTTTTTAGATGGCTTTCCAGTTAATGAAGTATCTTGGGATAAAAGTTGAGAACTTTTCCCAGAGAGAATTAAGTTTTCATTGTTAGCTTCACAACCAAGTGCAACAAATGAAGTAATTGGTATATCAGGCTGCTCAGTCTGTAATTGAGATTCATTTGGTACATTTGAAGACAAAGAGTTCTTTTCAATTTCTATAGCCATGTCAGTTTCAGTAGATATCTGATTGGTGTATAATTCAGCACAATGTGGATTACATTCGGCATTAGAATTCCCTCTTTGGTTAAAGTCATTCAAATTAGGCATAGACTCAAAGGTAATGTCAATGTCACACTTTTGTTCAATGGGTACAGCCTTTTTCTGTATGCTGGAGCTTATTCGGGAAAAATTTTCCTGGTCTTCATGTCTAAGCACATCATGACTGCTGCTATTCTTCAAAGCATTTAATGGGTCATCATTCTGATAGGATGTACAAAATGGGGGCTGACCAGACTGACCATCTGCAAAGTACCAGGAAGGTATAAAGATATGGTAAATATGTTCAGCTTTTGAGGTAGTCATCTTTGCCATAAAACTTATTTTGCCAAGGAAATAACTAATCTTTGTATACCAGTAAGTGGAAGTCTGATACACTGTATTTCTCATTTTCTGTGTATCAAAACATTTACAGGTACTTTCTAATTACTGATGACTTATTATTTTTTTTTTTTTTTTTTGAGACTGAGTCTTGCTCTGTTGCCAGGCTGGAGTGCAGTGGCATGATCTTGGCTCACTGCAACCTCTACCTCCCGGGTTCAAGCGATTCTCCTGCCTCAGCCTCCTGAGTAGCTGGGACCTCAGGCACCCACCACCACACCTCGCTAATTTTCGTATTTTTAGTGGAGACGAGGTTTCACCACATTGGCCAGGATGGTCTCAATCTTGACCTTGTGATCCGCCTGCCTCGGCCTCCCAAAAGTGCTGGGATTACAGGCATAAGCCACCATAACCAGCTGTTACTGATGACTTTTTACACAATTGTCAAACTTTCCTAAGCTTCTCGGAAGAGAGATGATACAACGAAGGAAAAAGTAAAAAGGTTGAAAAAAAAATCAAATTGAAGGTAGAAAATGCACTGGCTCCAAACATGCAGTTTATTTTGAAACGCTAACTTTTCCAACTTCTACCATTATCTGCTGACTCGACCTCCCAAAGTGTTGGGATCACAGGAGTGAGCCACCACACCCAACCTATCTGACATATTCTTAAAGGTGAAATGAGGCCAAGTACATTTTGTATGACTGACACTTGATCTCATTGTGTACTGTTTAACATTAAACACATATTTACTGAAGACCAACCATGCTTGGTTACAAAGACGAATGATCCAGTCTCTAATCTTGGAGAGGTTAGTCTAGTCAAGGAACCAACCATAGAATAGAAATTCATTAAGAAAGCATGGCAAAAATTGTAATGGTATAAGAACAAAAGTCACCACATGAGAAAGCATTATAAAGGAGGCACTGTACGAGGAGATCTTAAAAAATAAAGACGGTATCATAAACTGAGAAAGAGAAAAGAGTGTTTTTTTTTTTTTTAGACAGAGTCTCTCTGTCTCCAAGGCTGGAGTACAGTAGTGCAATTCTCAGTTCACTGCAGCCTCTGTGTCCTGGGTTCATGCGATTCTCCTGCCTCAGTCTCCTGAGTAGCTGGGATCACAGGCGAGTGCCACCACATCTGGCTAATTTTTCTATTTTTAGTAGAGACAGGGCTTCACAATGTTGGCTAGCCTGGTCCTGAACTCCTGACCTCAAGTAATCTGCCCTCCTGGGCCTCACAAAGTGCTGGGATTACAGGCATGAGCCACTGTGCCTAGCTTGGAAAAAGTGTTTCAGAAAAAAACACAGCATTTTTGATACACTGCATCTTAAAGCATTCACAATTTAGGGCAGAAGACATTAACTTGAACCAGTATGAAAAATATTTTCTAAAAAACCAGAAAAGTTATGTCAACTAACATATACAGCAGTCTCCCATCATCTGCAGTTTTGCTTTCTGTGGCTTCGGTTTCCCACAGTCAACCACAGTCTAAAAATAGGTAAGTACAGTAAAATAAGACATTTTGAGGCTGGGCACGGTGGCTCACGCCTGTAATCCCAGCACTTAGGGAGGCCGAGGCAGGCGAATCATGAGGTCAGGAAATCAAGACCATCCTGGCTAAGATGGTGAAACCCCATCTCTACTAGAATTACAAAAAATTAGTCAGGCATGGTGGCACACACCTCTAGTCCCAGCCACTTGGGAGGCTTAGACAGGAGAACCACTTGAACCGGGAGGTGGAGGTTGCAGTGAGCCAAGATTGAATACTGCACTCCAGCCTGGGGGACAGAGCAAGGCTCCATCTCAAACAAACAAACAAACAAACAAAGATATTTTGAGGAAAGACTATATTCACATAACTTTTTTTTTTTTACAGTATATTGTTATAATTGCCCCATTTTATTATTAGCTATTCTTAATTTCTTACTGTGTCTAATTTTAAATTAAACTTTACCATAGGTATGTTTGAATAGGAAAAAACAGTAAACACTGTATAAGCTTTGGTACTGCCCAATTTTAGGCACCCACTGTGGGCCTTGGAATACATGCCCCACAGATAAGAGGGGACTACTCTAATTGTATTAAATGTGACATTTGATATTGAGTACAGAATACATCTGAATACTTATTGTGGGGAGAATCATGAAAATTGTGTAGAGGCCACACAAATTCAGGATAAGTAGTTTCTCAGTGAAGTAGGAAGACTTTCTGAGAAACCAGGGTTTCAAGTTTCACTTTGTACAGGGCAGAACTCAAGTGAAACACAACCTTCTAGACTATATATACTGAGAAAAACACAACTCACTAAAATTCAGCCTAAGAAGAAATGGAGAATCGGACTTCATTGTTGGCAGAGGAATTAAAGGAGGCACGTAGTCTGAGATTCTCTAAAACTAGTCTTTGGAGGACAGGATATGAACATTGGAAGCCATTACATTTTTTAGTGGTGGGAGCAGGTGATAACATTTAAAAACAGGTGAGTAGAAAAGATGTGCCTTAATAAAAATAAACATTACAGACTTCTGACCAATAACATTATTAAAACCAAATTGTGCATGTCAAGAATTGACTGCATTATAAAGGGATGAGGTTGAGTGTGGTGGCTCATGCCTGTAATGTTACCTCTGCTTCTCAAACTGTTGGGATGATCATTTGAGGCAAGGAGTTTGAGGCTGCATGCAGTGAGCTACCATTGTGCTACTGTACTCCAGCCTGGATGACAAGAGCGACACCCTGTCTCAAAAAAACAAACATATACCAACAAAAAAAGCTTATAGTAAAAGAATGAATACCCCAAATTTTTTCAAATTAAACTACCAAAGACTTATAATTGTTTTTAATGAAGAGAAAACTAAAAGTACAAAAATGACCTGTGATAATCTGAACAACTTCTACTTCCAAATTAAACAATATTTTCTGCCTTTGAATTTTGAGACTAATATTAAGATTTGGATTGGTGATATTAACAAAATCAAATTCTTACCAGATTCTTCTGTTTCAAAAGAACCTTTAACTGCTAGATTAGTTTCATCTGCTAAGACTATATTGGGATTGGATTCCATAGGCTGACTGGAAATACTTTGTGATATATTTTTATTATTCTTTGTTTTACCTGTTAAAAAGGAAATAAGGAAATAATTAGTAAACGACCAAAACAAAAAATAAGTATCAATGAATACAGCTTGAGGGTGATTAAGCAAATGTTAAACTTTGATTCAGGGTTTTATGGATGATTTTAAAATGTTGCTTTTAATATCATTTACAAGTACAAAGATTTTTCCACCAGATAGGTGTTTCTTAAACTTTAGCCTGTATCAGAAATGTACTGGAAGGCCTAGTAATTTGCTTTTCCTAACAAGTTCTCAGATAATGCTGAGATTGTTGGTTTGGGGAACTATACTTTGAGAACTACTGCACTAAATCATAAGATTGAGGACGACAGCCAGTTTTTTCTATTCCCTTTGTACCATTCGATTGTGTTTAGTACATTTGTATAGTGGCAGACATCAACGCATTCAGTGTTGACTGGTAAAAATGCCACAAAAATAAAAAACAAAACTACTCTCCACATTAATAGCTAGTTTCTCAAGTAAAAACAAACAACAAAAATTCCTTTAACATAGCCATATAATATTTGATCTAACGAAAAGAATTTTTTTAGATACTCTGGGGAATGTTGATTCATTCTGGTTAAGTTATCAAAGAAATTGGAAAAGACATTTTTTCTAATTGTCTTGAAATAAATGGTCTCCTTACCATAGTCAAAGAGATCAAAGAGTGCCTGAAAAGCTGGGTCTGATTCTGTCTGTTCCAATATGTCCTGTATAGCTTCTTCAGACATGTGGATTTCACTCTGCAAGAAAGGAGTGGGCTGAAGGCATGATTCTAACTGAGTTTATATATATTTACACATTATATATATTTATGAGACAAGGTCTCACTCTCTTGCCCAGGCTGGAGTGTAGTGGTGTAACTGTAGCTCACTGTAACTTGAAATTCCTGGGCTCCTGCCTCAGCCTCTAGAGTAGATGGGACTACAGATGCACCACTATGCCCAGGTACTTTTTTTTTTTTTTTTTTTTTGGGTAGAGATGGGGTTGCTACATTGCCCAGGCTAGTCTTGAACTCTTGGGCTCAAGTGTTCCTCTTGCTTCAGCCTCCCAAAGCACTGGGATTAAAGACGTGGGCCACTGTGCCCAACTTGAATAATATGATTTAATACCAGTAAAGTAATTAGCAGAAACTTGAATATTTTTGACATTTTATGTAGCATCCCCTGCCTCCAAGAAAATTTCTTCTAATGATATGCTCATTTTTAACAAATTAAAGTAAAGCTAGATAATAGAATATGAATGTTTCCCAATTCTACTTCCTGGAGGTGAGTACTCTGGTGAATATATTCTTAAATACTAAAATGATATAAAATGAATATATATATATATATATATATATATATACACACAAATTGAAATAAAATTATACTATAAAGTTCTTTTTTTTTTTTCGAGCAAGGGTCTGTCACCCAGGCTGGAGTGGGATGCAGTGGCACAATCACAGCTTACTGCAGCCTTGACTCCTGGGCTCAGGTGATCCTCTCACCTCAGCTTTCCGAGTAGCTGAAACAATACATGTGTGTCACCACACCCAGATAATTTTTGTATTTTTTTGTAGAGATGTGGCTTCGTGCCCAGCCTGGTCTTGAACTCCTGGGCTCAAGCGATCTGCCCACCTCGGCCTCCCAAAGTGCTGGGACTACAGGCATGAATTACTACTGTGCCTGGCCCAAACTACAAAATTCTATAATCTGCTTTCTTTCCATTACTCTCTTGTAGACTGCTTTATAGGTCCTTCATCATAAATCTATTTTATCCCTTTTATTTGTTTGCTTTGGGTTCTTCATGTAAAATGCTTTCTTTAAATGCTGACAATCCTTACTTACCTGTTCAGCTATGAAAGTAACATGCCAAAACCTACCTCAAAAGCCCTGTACCAGTGGCAGGGCTGAGCTTGTCAATTACAAGCTAAGCTACAGAATAATGTTGTAGAACCATTTGTATTTTTAGTTCTTTTCTTTTGAGCTAGTCAGGCTTCTTGCTGGGAGAGCTCATGACTGACAACAGTGTTTCTGGGGGAAATAGATACAGAGTTTAACTACTTCCTTAATTTTGCACCTTATTATCCTGTTTGTAGCCTCACCTTCAGAGGCGCTTTCAGATGTGCTACTTCTTGAACCTTTTAGGATTTCTGTGTTAGAAAATTGCTTTGTTTCTGGTCTTTGCGTTTACTGGCTTAGAACCCTGAATGTGCTTGGTCAGGTACCACTTAATCATTTCAGCATCCAAAAAGTGTTTTTGTTGCCCTCTTTTGTTCTTTGTCCTTACGGGTCTATGCTTTTTAAAAATTCCCTATATTGTCTTAAAAACTGTTATTTAAATCTTAATTCTTTTTTTAAATTTTTGAGATGAAGTCTCACTTTCTCACCCAGGCTGGAGTGCAGCGGCACGATCTTGGCTCACTGCAACCTCTGCCTCCTGGGTTCAAGCAACTCTTCTACCTCAGTCTTCTACGTAGCTGGGATTACAAGTGTGCGCCACCACGCCTAGCTAATTTTTGGTAGAGATGAGGTTTCACCATGTTGGCCAGGCTGGTTTCAAACTCCTGATCTTAGGTGATCCACTTGCCTCAGCCTCTGGTAGCGCTGGGATTGCACACATGAGCCGCCCTGCCTGGATAAATCTTAATTCTTAACTTTTTACAAATACAGTATTATGAACAACTAAGAACAGAAGGTTGTGTCTTTACTTTCTTACAAACCTTCACAGTATTTAACAGAAGTACCCTGATTATGGTAACCACCTGATGTATTTGTAGAGAAACAATAAGCAAAAAGTTGGAGAACACAAAAACTTAGAACAGAGCATACATATTTGGTTTTTGAGACAGGGTCTTGCTCTGTTGCCCAGGCTGGAGTGCAGTGGTGCAATTATAGCTCATTGCAGCCTTGACCACCCAGATTCAAGTGATCCTCCCACCTCAGCCCCCCAAGTAGCTGAGACAACAGGTGCATGCAACAATACCTGGCTACTTAAAAAAATTATTTTGTAGCAAAGAGGTCTCATTATGCTGTCTAGGATGGTCTTGAACCTCTGGCCTCAAGCAGTCCTCCTGCCTAGGCCTCTCAAAGGGCTGGGATTAAAGGCATGAGCCACAGTGCCTGGCCCATACTTGTTAAATGGTAAGATAAGAGATGCTTTTGAAAGAAGTACTGGTAGAACTGACATACAGAAAAACAATTCAAGGGCTCAATGGCTTTACTCAGAATTCACCTGAAAGAAAACCTGCTGTAATAATCTCAAATGGGCATCCTAATAAAAATATTTCCATTGTCCAATGGTCCAAGTAAAAAGAGGTCCTAAAATCACAACTGCAGCTGCTCTTCAAAAAGGGTATTTGGGCCAGGCATGGTAGCTCACCCCTGTAATCCCAGCACTTTGAAAGGCTGAGGCAGGCAGATCACTTAAGGCCAGGAGCTTGAGACCAGCCTGACCAACACGGGGAAACCCCCATCTCTACTAAAAATACAAAAATTAGCCAGGTGCGATGGCGTATGCCTGTAATCCCAACTCCTTGGGAGGCGGAGGGAGAAGAATCACTTGAACCTGGGAGGCAGAGGTTGCAATGAGCCGAGATTAAGCCACTGCACTCCAACCTGGGCGACACAGAGAGACTCCATCTCAAAAAACAAAACAAAAACCAAAAATTAGTTGAGCATGGTGGCATGTGCCTGAAGTCCCAGCTTCTCATCTCAGAAGGCTGAAGTGGTAGTATCACTTGAGCTTGGGGAGGTTGAGGCTGCTGTGAACCATGATTGTGCCACTGAACTCAAGCCTGGGCAACAGAGTGAGACCCTGTCTCTAAAAAAACAAATGTACATTTAGGGATATTTCCACGAGTATATCTTAAAACATAAACTATTAAATTCCTCCTTTATCAGCTCACTCTCTTTCGTATTTACCAGCAACGAACAGCAACAGTAACTACTGTTCCCATCTTCTTCTCTTAGTAGTGAGTCTCATACAGGCAAACTGTCATTTGGTTAGTGATCTTTCTTTTTTAAAGAGTCTTGTTAATTTTATTTAGTTAACTATTACTTGGATTCATTACATATCTTTTTTTCTTTTTGAGACAGGGTCTTGCTCTGTTGCCAAGGCTGGAGAGCAGTGGTGCGATCTCCGCTCACTGCCATCTCTACCTCCTGGGTTCAAGCGATTCTCCTGGTTCAGCCACTAGAGCAGCTGGGATTACAAGCACGTGTCATGATGCCCAGCTAATTTTTGTATTTTTTAGTAGAGATGGGGTTTCACCAGGTTGGCCTGGCTGGTCTTGAACTCCTGGTCTCAAGTGACTTGCCCTCCTCGACCCCCCAAAGTGCTGGGATTACAGGCTTGAGCCACTGTGCCTGGCCCCATTACACATTTTTAACATATCATTTCATTGTTTCTTTAAAATATTATATAATTTGTAGCAGTGTAGAAGAAATGTAATTTATATGAACACTGTATTGCTGTTTATTACACATAAATATACCCAGTAATGAATTTTTAAGTATTAAATACTTAGGATTTCATGACTGTGGATGCAATATAGACTCTATTTTAAGTCATCATCCAACATGTTTTTCAGGAACAGATTACATTCAATGAATGAAGAAAAGTTGTATCTTATTATTGTAAATCATTTAATTTAATTAGATGGCAAATCATAACATCTTATGTTGGCAATGGTTCTGAAATGAAACCAAAATACCATTAAGTCTTAACTATAAGTAACACACACACACACCCATCCATCCATACCGGAAGTCCTAGGAATTCATCAATTGAAGTCTCTGGCTCAGTAGGGTTGTTATCTGTTTGCTTAGGTACTTGGGCAATATTGTTATCACTATAACAAAGAAAGAAAAATCTTTATTATAGTTATGCAATTAGGTAAAACAGGCATTTTAAACATACACATATATAGCTTACCTAGTTAAAAATTTATTTATGTTTTCTGCTAGCTTTTCTTGAAGAGATTTGTTGCTTAGTATTTTTTCTCGTGCATTTTCAATAACCATTTGCTAGAAAAGAAAACCACTGTTAGCAAAAGGACAATAAAGAGGATTCTGTATTTGAAAAGAACAAACTAATAAGAGCTGGATAGTTTTAATAATCCTAAATGGAAACTCAGAAGTTGTGGTGGCTGCCTCCATATTAATACCTAAATACAACACTTTACAATTTGCAAATGTTTTCAGAGATCTTTCACCAACTCTTTCTTATACAGTTCCACACTCTTCAGCTTATTATCGAACTCCAGTAAATGCCCTACTTTGTTTTACAGAGTGTCACTATGTAGTCCAGGCTGGAGTACAGTGGTGTGATCTCAGTTCACTGCAACCCCCACACCTCCTGGTTCAAGCGATTCTCAGGCCTAAGCCTCTTGAGTAGTAGGTAGGATTATGGGTGCGAACCATCCCACCCAGCTAATTTTTGTATTTTTAGTACAGACATTTGGCCAGGCTGGTCCCGAATTCCTGTCCTCAAGAGATCCACTTGCCTTGGCCTCCCAAAGTGCTGGGATTATAGGTACGAGCCACTACTCTCCAGCCAGTTTTTTTTTTTTTTTTTTTTTTTTTTTTTGAGACAGAGTCTTACTCTGTCACCCAGGTTTGAGTATAGTGGTATGATCATGGCTCACTGCAGCCTCGAACTCCCAGGCTCAAGCGATTCTCCCACCTCAGTCTCCCAAGCAGCTGGAACTACATGTGCGTGCTACCACACCCAGCTAATTTTTTGTATTTTTTGTAGAGACGGAGTTTTACCATGTTACTCAGGCTGGTCTCAAACTCCTGAGCTCAAGCAATCTGCCCGCCTCAGCTTCCCAAAGTGCTGAGATTACAGGCATGTACCACTGCACCCAGCCAGTATTTTATTAAATGATCCAGTAACAACAATGTATTTACAGGTATCTATGAACTTACTCTAGTTTCTTATTCGCTATGTATATACACACATTTGTGCACATATCTGTATTTTTAAACTCAGGAATATTTCAAGTTACAAAGTTTGGTAGGGTCACTTACTTTTTCTACTGCAAATGCGTTTGGATCCTGGAAATTCCGTATTGTTGAATGAGGGCCAGACAAAATGGCACTTTTTCTCTGAGATTCACTGAAACACATTTTAAAAGCTTTTCTTTTAACCTACTATGTTTAACAGACTTAAAAATAAATACATACACAGACATAAATTTTAAAATCACCATAGGAGAACAGACACAGTTGTCCCTGTATCTGCAGGGGGCTGGTTTCAGGATCCCTAAGTATACCAAAATCCACATGTACTGAAGTCCTACAGTCTGCCCTAGGAAGACCATGTATTCAAAAATCCAGCACGCTGTATATACGTAGGTTTTACTAGTAAACTTTCAATCTGCGTTTGGTTGAAAAAAACTTGAGTATAAATGGACCCATGCAGTTCAAACCCATGTTATTCAAGGTCAACTGTATTTTCTCTATTTGTGGTAGGAGCAAAGGGCAGTAAGGTACAAAAAGTATTAGTCTTGGATTCAGAAAAAATGAGTTTGAAGTCTAGCTTTACCACTTACTACCTATATGGTCTGAAGCACAGTAAGCTCTGACTCTCTCACCTAGTTAATAATGGGTAAGAACAACTGCATCACTGGGTTTACTAAAGAATGAAATGAAATAAAAGTATATATAAAGACTTTAAAGAATCAAGGTTCCTATAAATGTTAAATAGTAATACTGCTCTTTTATGGTTGGGCATGGTAGCTCACATCTATAATCCCAGCAATTTGGGAGGCCGAGGTGGGAAGATCACTTGAAGCCAGGAGTTTGAGACCAGCCTGGACAACAAAGTGAAACCCACATCTCTACAAAAAATTAAAAAATGGCCAGGTGTGGTGGCTCATGCCTGTAATCCCAGCACTCTGGGAAGCTGAGGCAGGCGAATCACAAGGTCAAGAGTTTCGAGACCACCCTGACCAACTTGGTGAAACCCCACATCTCTACTAAAAATACAAAAAATTAGCTGGGCATGGTGGCATGCACCTGTAATCCCAGCTACTCAGGAGGCTGAGGCAGGAGAACTGCTTGAACCCAGGAGGCGGACATTGCAGTGAGTCGAGATTGCGCCACTGCACTCCAGCCTGAGTGACAGAGCAAGACTCCATCTCAAAAAAAAAAAGTAAAATTAAAAAAAATAAATAAAAATAAAAATTAAAAAATTAGCTGGGTGTGGTGGCATGCACCTATGGGTGCTGGCTATTGGGGAGGCTAAGGTGGGAGGCTCTTCTGAGACCAAGAGTTTGAGGCTACAGTAAGCTATGATCACACCACTATATTCCAGCCAGAGAGCAAGACCCTGCCTCTAAAAATAAATAGATATTGCTGTTTGTTATTTTATACGGTGAAGTAAGAAAAAGGTTCCAATAAAGGAGGCTAAGGTCAGTCTTGAATGAGAGACAACCAAAAGTAAGAACTCTAACAAAAATACTCAGGGCTTGGGCAGCTAAGAAACTAGAAAAAAACATTTAAAAACTATTATCTCTTTTCTAAAACATCCTTCAAACAAAGACACAAAGGATAAGTAAGACAGAAAAAACTATTCTCAAAGATTGTGCCTGGAAAAATTCTATCAACTGATTTAGGACTTTAAATGTATGTGGAGCATAGAACATTATTGTATTATTTACATTCAATTAAAAACCATGGATTTCTAAAAATCTAAGATAACATTAAGATATACCATTATTTTATATACCATTACAGAATAAACATATTTCCCACGAAACAGTGATATGCTATTAATTCAGAGATTAACCAACCTAAATTTAGGCAGGTTAGAATGTGAAAAAAGGGAATGTATTTTGGAATAGTTCTAATAGTAGATTAGAACTTAATCTAGTTTTATTACTTTATTCACAATGTTAAGCATCCTGATGTAATTTTTTTTTAATGGATATGGGCAACTGTCTCTTTTAAAAAGCATTACCTTTTGCGTCTACCGGGAGACATTAAACTGGCATGTGCTTTCTTTTCCTGAGCACCAGGAATGACGTTTAAAGCTTCTCCAGCTGTATTTCAAGAAAACGTAACAGTAAGCCAAAGAAACGGAATAGTTTCCTAAACTTGTAATGGGATAAGAAGCATTAAATAGTGATTATTATTTTACATTAAATTCAGTTAACATGTACTGAGTACCATGTGTAAAGCATAGTAAAAGATATTAAGATTAATATAGTCTTTATGCCTTAAGGTTTTACAGTAAATCCAAAGTACAGTATAGTCTCAACAAAAAATAATGTGGTATAATGGAGAAAGTCTAAAAAGTATAAACTAAGTGTTCTGGGTGTAGAAAAGGATTTAGAGAGAAGGTAAAAATGAGGGTGATCTTAATGAATAGCAATCAATTTTAGCTGCACAGAAAGATGACTGGTTTGTGAACCAAGAGTGCTAAATCCTGAATTCTAATCCCAACTCTGTTATTAGCTAGCTTCTTGTCCCTTACTATCATGTGTATTCAAAAGTTTCAAGTATACAACAAATAAGATATACCACACACTCTCTTAGGATATTCCTAACTTGAAGGTTCAGCCAGACATATGTAGGATTTCTAACGTGTAAAGATAGAGAAGTGGAAAGGCATTCCTCATTCCACGAGGACAGACTGACATCAACAAAGGCAAGGAGGTAGAAAAATATAACGTACATTCTATTTAAAATAAAATACAACAGGCTCCTTTTCTCTTAATGCCAAAAATTGAGAATGAGAAAAGAGTTCAAGGTTGGACTTCAGTTAGAGTAGAAACAGGTAGAATCCTAGATTAAAATTCCTTAAAGATTTTATATGTTTATAGCAAATCTAAAAGTCTCCTCCACCTTTAATCTCTATCTTTTTTTTTTGGGAGGGGGGGCATTTTACACTATGAATATAAAGACATTAGTATACTATCTCATTCGTATGATTTGATTAACAACAAAACTTAAGAGAACAAAATGTAAACTTACTGGTTACAGTATCTTGTGACTGTGAATGGTTGACCACTACAAAATATGACCTCGATGGATTTGAAATTTGGCCACTTTGTCGAGTAACTTGTGTACCTGTGGAAGAAGTGGTAAACTGTCCTGAAAGGTAAGGTAAAGTCAGCAACTCTGCACTGGCTGGAGCTGTTTGAGATGCAAGCTTCCTCTGCCGTTTGATTTCTGCAATCCCAGTTCTTGTTCGGGCTGAAACATATGAGCATTTAAAAAACAAATTCAATGTCAGGGTAGTCTGGGAATTTTAAAAAGTCAGTATGATGCATACTATTACAAAATCTAACATGTTACATCAACAGATTGAAGAATGGCCCCTAAAAATATCAACTAAATTTATGTGACTTTCAGAAGAAACAAAAATGAATACACTCAAGCTTTATGAATCCAAGATTTTATTTGTTCTGCAATAATTAATATTGATAATACCCCCATGATTTAAGAAACCTAAACTTATGAAATGAGAATTAAAACATTCTTTCCTTCATCTGCTAGGGCTGAAAGAAAAAAGCATTCTACATGAGAGTCAATGGGAAATGTAGGGAGTATTTACAAAATATTTTTACATAAAAATATTTATTGACATAACTGTACTTAGAAAAACAGCAGTTTAAGCAAAATATATACTTAGCACACGTGTATTATTAATTAAAATGTTCATCTGATAGTTTAAGTTTGAAGTAGCTGTGAACATTGTTTTAAGTTGGATACCAACCTCTCTGACTGCCAGCAAACCTTGGGGAACTTTGCATGCTCCTAACAAAGAAAAGAAAGTAGTTATCCATCCAAAAATTTTTGTTGCTGATATCCACTATGATTGTTACAGTCAGACCTGAAGTAAATTATGAGGTAAAAGGCAAAACATCTCTCTCAGACAAAAAAAAAAACACGTTTTTTGAGTAGGTAACTGATTTGCTTTAGGAGAAAAATAGTGGCATGCAGACACACTCACAACACACATAATTTTAATTAAGAAGTTTCTATCCAATGCAATATGCACTGAGTGCCTTGACATTACGTTAAGAATGCAATCTGGGCTGGGTGTGGTGGCTCATGCCTATAATCCTAGCACATTGTGAGGCTGAGGTGAGAGGATCACTTGAAGCCTAGAGTTCACGACCAGCCTGAGCAACACAGCAAGACCCTGTCTCTATAAAATAAGTAAAAATTAGTCAGGTGGCATGTGTCTGTAGTCCTCGGTACTTGGGAGGCTGAGGTGGGAGGAACTTTTGAGCTCAGGAGTTTGAGGCTATAAGAGCTATAATCATACCACCGCACTCCAGCTTGGGTAACAGAGCGGGACCCTGCCTCTTGAAAAAATTAAAAGAATATAATTTAACTTTAGAAACTCTACATATATTTAAGTAAGCTATATACAAAGTATGTATTATTTTTCATAATTACAGAGATCACTTCCCACAGAGAAATTCTGATTTCACATGACTCCATATATAAATACTTCAGAATCCCCAAGTGGATGTCAGAGGACATCCTGCTTTTATCAAATTTATGACTGTGAAATTATTTTATTGAACCTCTAAAGAAGATGCAAACAAACACGGAAAAATTCACAGTACAAGTTAATTCTTTCTTTTTTTCGGAGGGTGGGGAGGGAGACAGAATCTTGCTCGTCTCCTGCCTCAGCCTCACAAGTAGCTGGGACTAGAGGCGCGTGCCACCACACCCGGCTAATTTTTTTGTATTTTAGTAGAGATGTGGTTTTACCATGTTAGCCAGGATGGTCTTGATCTCCTGACCTCGTGATCTGCCCACCTCAGCCTCTCAAAGTGTTGGGATTACAGGTGTGAGCCACTGTGCCCGGCCTAGTACAAATTAATTCTTTTAGTATGAATTGGAGTGGCCCACACTTGTACTTGATAAGATCATAGACACTGTACCATTATCATAAAAAATATGTCAAGCGAGTCTCTGCCAATGACATCTACAAAACTTGAGTCAGGTAAGAGAAATATAAAGATAAGACTAGCAAGTAACAGATGGTCCAGAGTTAGATAGAAAGCATTTGGAGCCATTTTAGCAGTTTCAGCAGAGGAAGAAAATGAAACCCATGCTGGTTATGTGGGGATAGTCACTTACAGCTCTGAAAGAAAGCTTAAGAGACTATAATTTTCATAACAGATTCTAAGTCAAATATGAGATTTTCATAAAATTGATACCAGAAGATTCCAGAATTAGCATTATTCTTCAAGCTTATTTCTTTACAAGGCAAGAAACCAAGTGGGCATGGGTTCAATGCCCTATGAATATGTAATGAAGGGGTAGTTGCCTAAGGGAATTTGCAGTGGCCTGGGATTAGGTGATTTGTATTCTAGCAATACATCTGCCTCTAAATTGCTATGGAAACTTGGAAATGTCATTAAACTTCTATAAATCTTAGCTTTGTAAATATTTTATTAAAAGTATGCTACTTATTTCAAATTATGTCAATCAATAACATCTACAGTACCAACAACCTCTAGAGTAATTTCAAAACTGAATGAGTGTTATATAAGTACGCTGTGTAGGTCTTAAGAAAATTTAAACCCCAAGTGTATTTGCATTCCAAAATCATTAGGCACATTCTAATAGCTTATTACCTGATTTGAGAAAGGGTATGATCCAATTTCTTCCATAGAGATGACATTATTGCTGGGACATTATTTGATGTTTCTAAATCATAAGAGGAAAAGGTTCTTATTAAACCCAGTTGAAGAAAGTTCATCTTTCATTTTGAACAAAGACACACAAAAAACTTGTCTCTCAATTATTGACAGTATGTTGGGAAATGAGAAATAAATCTATTTTGTAAAATAGCTTGCAAAGCTATAATGAGGCTGCTTTCTCTTCTAAAGCCACTGAGTATCAGATACAATATGAGTAGAAATGGACACCTGTAAAATCTCTGAAGCATTTTTTAGGCCAATAATTTTATACCTCCATTTTATTAAAAAAGAGGAGAAATTGTTTTTTGTTCTTTCTATCTGATATCATATGACATATGATAGTTAATTAATATGTCATAATTATCACAAAGGTTATATAAATTACTTCTAAGTGTGGAAATTTAATCCTCAATTTCTTCACATTTAAAAATGGTTTTAAACAACAGCTCTCACTGGGTTACTCTAAAGACTAAAAGAGAAAAAAACATACAAAATCATGTAGCACGATGCTTATACACGGCCAATATCAAGCGTCTTTTCCTTTATGTTATCATCTTATGTGAATTTTTTAATGCTGACTGTTTTGCTAATGTGGTAAGCCATTGAAAATACTCAACATTAGAAAATAAGCAGTCAAAACATTTCCTCTAAAACATCCTTAATTTAGGCAAGTAGAATTTTATATTCTGGTAATAAGTTTATGACTGGCTTCTATGTTCAGACTTAGACAACACAGAATTAAAATTAAAATGTCAGTTTAAAACTTTTTAACGCATAGTGATGTCTGTTTATCAGTGTAAACACAGAGGTAAGAGTTTTATTTTACATCTTTTTAAAAGATAATTTTTTGGGTTATTTTTGCTAATGTTAAGACTGTTGCAATTTATCTATTACTCAATATAAACACAAACAAATTAGCTATGTCCCAGAAATATTTATCTCATCACAAATGAGACAAGTTTTCTCAAGGCTTTTATGAGACATGAATAACCTTTAAAAATTATTTTTAGCTAAAGCAAGTAGATATTGTATACATCAGCAAAAAAAACTCTAAGCCAGAACTTTTACCTTTTGTTTTCATAGCTACATATTCATTCAAAATTGTTGTCAAGTTTTTTCCAAATAAGGACTGAAAAGAAAAACATCAAACATTACTAAAATTGTATAATATGACTAATAATTTATCACAAAAAAATTTCATCATTCAAGTTAACAAACAATCTGACTGCATAGTAGCTGATGAGGAAAGGGTAAAGAAGCAGGTAATCAAAAACAAAACTAGTCACTGAAGTTGCATCCAAGCTTCTAAACAATCTTGCCCGTTTGACTAGGACATTATAGCTACTTGGGTATCAGTGCTTCTAGGCCCTCTCAGCAGACAGCTATACATACATGTACGAATGCATACATACAAGCATTTATATTTCTGTATCTATCTGTATATATATTAAAATAACCACAGTGTCATACTAATATTGCATACTATAATCCAACACCACTGGTTTCATTATTATGCTCATTTATATCTTCTTCGTCACACAGCGAGGAACCTGGCTCCTACTATCTACAATTTCTTATTTGTATATTTGAATTACTAATTTAGAAGAAATTAGAAGGATTTATTTAATATTCATCCATGTTACTGTGTGAATCAACAGCATGTTGCTTTGTATTGCTGAGTAGTAGTACTGCTTTGTATGAACATATCAGAGTTTATTTGTTACTTTCTGAAAAACATCTTTGTTGTCACCAGTTTTTAAATTTTTTATTTTTTAGAGACAGGGTCTTGCTCTGTCACACACACTGGAGTACAGTGGCTGCTCACAGCTCACTGTAGCCTTGAACTCCTGGCCTCAAGCCATCTTCCTGCCTTAGCCTCCCAAAGCGCTGGGATTACAGGTGTGAGCCATCACGCCTGCCCTGTTTTCAGTTTTTGACCACTATGAGCAAACACCAGTTTAGGTTTTTGTGTGAACACAAATTTCCTAGTTGATTTGGGTAATATGAGTGTTGGGTCACACGGGAAGTATATGCTTAATCATATAAGCAAAAGTCAAACTGTTTTCCAAAGCAACTGTATGATTATGCATTCTTACCAGCAACAAACAAGAGTTCCATCTGTAAGAAATACTGACCCGTCCAAGATGGAAGACCGTTTAAAGGCATTCCAGAATCACAAACAATAGCATGAGCGACCTGCGCCCTAACGACATGTTCCAGTTGCAGTAGATAAATGTGTCAGAGCCTGTTTCTTGCCACTAATAAAGAATGCTTTGTTCCCTGCAAAGAATACTTTTAGTTAATCTATAAACTGCAGTAATGATGATTATCACTTGCTTGCTGTCAATAAATATGTGATCAAACTCTGTTTGAGGCTCTCAGCTGGGAATGCTAAAGCCCCCCCCCCCCCGATATCCCACCTTTTGCACTCTATCTCTATGTCTGTTTTTTAATTCCTTCAGTGCTGCCTGCGTTGGGGTCTCTACGACTGAGCTGGTCTCAGCAAGTGATGCCCAACATGGGGCTTGAACCCAGGATGAAGGGTCACTGAAGTGACAGCTGGAGAATGTAGAACTAAGCTGGAGGACACCTGAGTACTCTTAAAGCTATCTCTGTGGTGAGTAAGAAGGGGAGCTTGGAAACATCAGGATAACAAATGGGACAAGTGTTGAGCAGGCACGAGGCTTATTTGAGTCTCCTTCGGCAGCTCCTCAAAAAACAAGGAGTTAATACTAGCCACTTGATCTGTCAGTTGTTTACAATGAATCTGTGCTTTCTTACTCCATTCTTCTGTTGCTCTCTTTGTCTTTCACTGCTTTATAAAGAAGGAACTGAGGATATTCCTGTAACTGTTTGGTCAGTATGGGCTTTAGTTTGCTCCGCCTTGGAATCTTTCCACACAGATGACAAGGAGGAGGAATAAGAGGAGGAAGGAGAGTATAACAAAGTACCAGAAGAGGTGACAGAGCAGGTTTGCTTGCCAGATAAAAATGGCAAAGGAGGGAGTGGTTTGTCCCTGCCCCTCTGCCCCCACTCACGATTTTAAAGAAGTGGCCTGACCCTCTGGATCTTTCTTTTCCGAAGAACAATGGGCAAAAAGTAGTTGCCCCAGTGACTGTTCAAGCAGCACCTTGAGTGACTGCTCTTAGTTCTATTCAGGCAGGAATCCAACAAGCCAGATGAGAGAGTGATATGGATACTTGGCAGTTCCCTGTTAGACTATACCCACCTGATCAACAGGGAAATATTATGGCTATGTTTGAGCCTTTCCCTTTTAAATTACTTAAAGAATTTAAACAAGCTATCAATCAATATGGACCAGGTTCTTCTTTTGTAATGGGACTGTTAAAGAATGTTGCTGTCTCCAGTCGGATGATTCCTGCTGACTGGGATGCACTTACTCGAGCTTGTCTGAACTCCTATTCGAGTTTTTTAAGAACTCCTACTCAGTTTTTACAATTTAAAACTTGGTGGTCAGATGAAGCTTCCATTCAGGCTGCTTGCAATGCCCGGGCCCAACCTCAAACTAATATAACTGCAGACCAACTTTTGGGGGTTGGTGGCTGGGCTGGTTTAGGTGAACAAGTGGTCATGCAGGATGATGCCATAGAGCAGCTTAGAGGAGTGTGCTTCGGAAAAAAAAAATCACTTCAGCAGGAGAACAATACCCTTCTTTCAGTGCAGTTAAGCAGGGGCCAAAAGAAACTTATGCAGATTTTATATCCAGATTACAGGAGTCTCTGAAAAAGGTGATTGCAGATTTGGCTGCTCAGGATATAGTGTTGCAGTTATGAGCTTTTGACAATGTTAATCCTAAGTGTCAAGCCGCTTTGTGACCCATTAGAAGAAAAGCACATCTGGTTGACTATACTAAAGCTTGTGATGGTATTGGAGGTAATCTACATAAAGCTACTTTACTGGCCCAAGCAATGGCAGGACTGAAAGTGGGTAAAGGAAATACTCCATTTCCTGGAGCTTGTTTTAACGGTGGGAAGCACAGTCATACTAAAAAAGAACATAGAAAAAAATCAGCAAGTCAGGTCACCAGTTAGGGGAAAAAAAAATTACTGAGCCTGAAATATGTCCAAAATGCAAAAAAGGAAAACATTGGGCTAGTATCACTCTAAGGTTGATAAAGATGAAAACTTGATTTTGAGAAACGCCATGAGGGGCCCATTCTGGGCCACATTCCAAACTGGGGCATTTCTGACTCAGGGCACTCCCTCATCCCTGTACAACGCCTGTCCCACCACAGCAGGTACTGCCACAGTAGATTTATGTGGCACAAAAGCTGTGAGCCTTCTGCCTGGGGAACCCCTGCAAAAAATGCTAACAGGAGTCTATGGACCCTTGCCAGTGGGGATGGTAGGATTACTTCTAGGTAGGTCTAGTTTAAATTTAAAAGGAGTACAAGTACAAACAGAAGTCACTGATTCAGATTACAATAGGGAAATTTAAATAGTTCTATCCACTTCTGTTCCCTGGAAAGCAGAGCCAGAAGAACCTATAGCACAGCTCCTGATTGTAACAAATATGGAAATGGGAAAAAGTGAAACTATATGAATAGGAGGATTTGGAAGCACAAATAAACAAGGCAAAGCAGCTTACTGGATAAATCAAATTGTTGATAAATGTCCTACCTGTAAAATAACCATTCAGGAAAAGAAATTTAAAGGACTGGTAGATATAAGAGCAGACATTTCAATCATTTCTCTACAGCACTGGCCACCAGCATGGCCAATTCAACACGCTCAATTTAACATAGTTGGAGTTGGCAAAGCCCCTGAAATATATCAAAACAGTTATATTTTGCATTGTAAAGGACCCGATGGACAATCTGGGACTATTCAACCAATTGTAACTTCTGTACCTATAAATTTATGGGGAAGAGATATATTACAGCAATGGGGAGCACAAGTGTTAATTCCAGAACAATTATATAGCCCACAAAGTCAGCATATGATGCAAGATGGGGTATGTGCCTGGCATGGGATTAGGAAAAAATTTACAAGGGTTAAAGGAACCACTTAAAGTGGAAGGACAGAATTCTCGTCAGGGTCTAGAATACCATTTTTGATGGCAGCCATTGTTAAGCCTCCAGAACTCATACCTCTAAAATGGTTAACAAACAAGCAAATTTGGATGGAACAATGGCCACTAAGTAAAGAGAAACTGGAGGCTTAAAAGGACTTAGTTACTGAACAATTAGAAAAGGGACACATAGCTCCAACATTTTCCTCCTGGAATTCTCCAGTCTTGGTTATCAAGAAAAAAATCACGTAAATGGAGAACGCTGACAGATCTTAGAGCCATTAATTCAGTTACACAACGTATGGGGGCATTATATACTTCTGCTATGATTCCAAAAAATTGGCCACTAATTGTTATTGATTTGAAGGACTGTTTCTTTACAATTCCTTTGGCAGAAAGGGACTGTTAGTGAGTTGTGTTCATTATTCCTTCTATAAATAATCAAAAAGCGATAAAATAGATCACTGGAAAGTGTCACCACAAGGAATGTTAAACAGTCCCACAATTTGTCAAACTTACATGGGCCAAGTTGAGCCCACCAGAAAGGAATTTTCAGTGTTATATTATTCATTATATGGATGATATTCTTTGTGCTGCTCCCACTCCGGAAATATTACTCCAATGTTATGAGCATTTGCGAAATTCCATTTCTTGTGCTGGTTTAATTATGGCTCCTGACAAAATTCAGACTACTACTCCTTATTCTTACTTGGTGACCTTAGTGAATAACACTACCATTGTACCACAAAAAGAAACCATACACAGGGATCAATTAAAAACATTAAATGACTTTCAAAAATTACTAGGGGACATTAATTGGATATGACCTGCTCTAGGCATTCCTACCTATGCCACGAGTAATCTATTTTCTAACCTTAGAGGAGATCCTAGTCTCTCTAGCCCTTGGCAATTAACAAAGAAGGCTGAGGCAGACTTATAGCTGATTGAGAAGCAAGTGCATAAGGCTCAAATAAATAGAATAGATCCAAAAAAGATTCTAGACTTACTGATTTTTCTAACTCAGCATTCACCTAGTGGTGTTATTGTCTAAGAGCAAGCCTTGGTAAAATGGCTTTTTCTTCCTTGTACAAATTCACAGACTCTGACTCCTTATTTGGATGAAATCGCTACTCTGATAGGAAATGGGAGAATTCGAGTTGTTAAATTACATGGATATGACCCTGGAAAAATTATCGTCCCTCTTCCAAAGGCTCAAATACAACAGACCTTTATAAATAGTCTCACTTGGCAAACCCAGTTAGCTGATTTTCGTGGGTGTTCTTGATAATCACTTTCCAAAAACAAAATTATTTCAATTTTTGGAACTAATTGGATTCTCCCTAAAATAACTAAATCCAAACCATGAAGGTGCTGAAAATGTTTTCATAGATGGATCTAGCAATGGTAAGGCTTCTTATTCTGGGTCAAAAATTAAAATTTTTCAGACACCATATACTTCAGCCCAAAAAGCAGAGCTTGTAGCTGTAACTAAAGTCTTAAATGCTTTCGAGATGCCTGTTAATGTAATTTCTGATTCTTCATATGTGGTTTGTCCACACAATTAATTGAAAATGTTCAGCTTCGATTTAATACAGATGAACAAATGATGACTTTATTTCCCAGTTATAAACCGCAGTTAGGAGTAGAATGTACCCTTTTTACATCACTCACATTAGGGCTCACACACCTCTTCCAAGACCTTTAACTGCAGGGAATCAAATGGCTGCTTGCTTGGTTGCTATAGCATTGTTAAATGCTAAACACTTTCAGACTTTGACTCATGTAAATGCCTCTGGTCTTAAACAAAGGTGAATATTACTTGAAAAGAGGCTAAAGCCATTATTAACAATGCCCAACCTGTTACATGATTCATTTTCTGTCCTTTACGGGGGCTGTTAATCCCCATGGATTGGAACCAAACTGTCCTTTGCAAATGGATGTTATCTATGTTCCTTCTTTTGAAAAATTAGCTTATATGCATGTATGTGTAGATACACTTTCTCATTTTGTTTGTGCCACATGCCAAACTGGAAAATCTTCCGTGACAAAGCTGCCTTTGCCTTTATTGCTTTGCAAAATCAAAAAGGGGGACATACTGGGAACAGGCCTGAAGCCTGTCATAAACAGGCCTTAAAGAAACTAGCCACAAACAAAGTATCTATGGGACTGTAACATATTCCTGATGGCAGTGACACACATTGCTGAAGGTTGTTGGTTTACTGGAGCGAGGGAAAGAAATACTTGACCCATCCAGGGCACAAGACTGCTTAAAGGCATTCCAGAACCACAAACAATACCAGGAGCGATCCGTGCCCTAATGACATGTTCCAGTTGCAGTAGATAAATGTGTCAGAGCCTGTTCCTTGCCACTAGTAAAGAATGCTTTGCTCCCTGTGAAGAATGCTTTTAGTTAATCTATAAACTGCAGTAATGATGATTATCACTTGCTTGCTTGCTGTCAATAAATATGTGGGTCAAACTCTGTCTGATGCTTTCAGCTGGGAATGCTGAAGCCCTCTGATGTCCCACCTTTTGCACTCTATCTCTGTGTCTTTTTTTTTTTTTTTGAGATGGAGTTTTGCTTTTGTTGCCCAGGCTGGAGTGCAGTGGTGGGATCTTTGCTCACTGTGACCTCTGCCTCCCAGGTTCAAGTGATTCCCCTGCCTCAGCCTCCTGAGTAGCTGTGACTACAGGTGCACACCATCACTCCTGGCTAATTTTTTTGTATTTTAGTAGAGACAGGGTTTCACCATGTTGGCCAGGATGGTCTCAATCTCCTGACCTTGTGATCCTTCTGCCTTGGCATCCCAAAGTTCTGGGATTACAGGTATGAGCCACTGCACCTGGCCTGTGTCTGTTCCTTAATTCCTTTAGCGCCATCTGGTTTGGCATCTCTATGACCGAGCTGGTCTGAGCAAAACTATCAAATCCAACTTTGCCCAATTTTTTTCTTATGTTTCATTTAGAAGTCTTACAGTCCTATGTTCTACATTCTGATCCATTTTGGTTAATTTTTGCATCAGGTATGAGGTACTTGTAGAGGTTCTTTTTCTGTATGTGGATGTCTGATTGTTCCAGCACCATTTGTTGGTAAGACTATCCTTTCTGCAAAAATAGCCTTTACACTTTTGTCAAAATCAGATGTGTAGGTCTCTATCTGGACTTTGCATTTGGTTCCATTGATCTATGTGCCAAAAGTATCAAAAATGCCCCTTAATCTTGATTATTATAATTTTTTTAGTAAGTCCTGAAATCTGGTAATGTGAGTCCTCCAACTTGTTCTTTTTCAGAAACTGTTTAGGCTATTCTAGTTCCTTTTCCATTTAAAATTTGGAATTTTCATGTTATCTATAAAAATGCTTGCAGGCATTTTGACTGTGAAAAATCTTTAATTAAATTGGGAGAAAAAAAAAGAAATTGGGACGAAATAACACTTTAACAATATTGTCTCTCTCAATCTATGCAAATAGTACAATTCTTTTATTCAGGCCTCAGATTTCTTTCAGGCAATTTTGAGAATATAGATTTCACACTTATTTGGTTAGATTATCTCTAAGCATTTTGTTTGTTTGTTGCTATTATAAATGAGTATTTTCAAAAAATTTTCAAATTTCTATTGTTCATTGCAGGCATACAGAATATAATGGATTTTTGTGTACTCTGTATTCTACGACCTTGCTCAACTTTAGTTTTGTATTATTTTCAGGTTCCTAAGCAGACATTCATGCTATCTGTGATAGTCTTTAAGGAGCCATGTTTAAAATAAAATGACAAACACCATGTGAAATAATGTAGTTCTGGAATGTATCCACTATGTATCAAATTATGGTTTGTTGGTTTAGTGATATTTAACAAAAGAGATGACTATAATATACCAAAATATTTGTTTCATATTTGTCTGAAAGGTGCGGCCAGATATAGGCCAGGAAATAAAGAAATAAAAAGGCTTGGAGACAGCAGCAGTGAAACTAATCAGAAATGAGGGTGTCATTTTGAAACTAATTCTCAGAGTCAAAGTTGTCATTCACTTAATAGTTCTATAATAAATTTGTAAAAAGAACAGCTGGCCTTCTTTGGGTCTTACTAGTTATACATGAATATAAACCATCAAATTTTTGCCAATTTCAATTTTTTTTTTTGGTGGATGAGCTGATTTTATGACTATGTATATTTAGTCTCTTGTGTTGATGAAATATTTTCCTTAAGGAAAAAATAACTCACCAGTAAGCAGGCTGGAATAAACCCTTCATCTGTACAGTGTTCTGCATATTCTTTTAAATCTGAACTTTCCAAAATAAAAGTTTGGCAGGTAGAAATGAGGTTTTCTTGTTGTAGGTAACCTAAATAAAAAATAAAAATTTAGGTACTTATACTATATTCTGTACTTTTGGTCAAAACTGCTATTGAAAATGCTATAGCATGTACCGATATCACAATTGGAACCTTAGGTGGAATGCTCTAGTGTTTGGCGGCCTTGTACAGAAATACCAGGTTGTGCTGCAATACAAAGTATAATTCATAGAATACGTGGCCCTTTCACAGGAAACAATTCTAGCTAAACTAGTAAAATAAAGTGTTTAACAAAGGATAACTATTTCACAGTAGTACTTACAGGAGAACCAATAAATCAATTATAAATAACTATGTTCCTCTACTGCATAACTTCCATATTGACCAGGTCAGTTGATGGTATAAATTCACTTACTGGATTATCAGAAAACCATGTTCTCACAACAATGCTATGTATTTGTATACTTATTTGCCAAATGATTTACAGAAAGAATGAACAGAAGACCTACCCTGCATGAAAGTTGAGACAGGAACTCCTTTGGTTCTTAATTTATGCCTTTTGGGAATCATTAGCAATTCCAATAAGAACCTTAACCTTAAAAAGTGAAGGCTAAGGCAGAGTGGGTTGATTGCTTGCCTGAACTAAAGCATGCCCCAATGTACACACAGACCCCCTTGGCAAATAATGGGATACTTAGTTGCTCCCAGTAGTTACGGAAATCATCATCCACTCATAGAATATCAACTCTTCAAAGAATATAGACCTCATAAAATTAGTTCAGCAAACTCACTAGACAAACAGCAACAGCTAAGACAACAACAAACATGGAAGAAGGAGAATCAAACTCCAAGAGTTTTCACGCTGCATTATTTAAAACATCCAATTTTTCACAAAAATTTGAGAGATATGCAAAGAAGTAAGTATGGCTCATAGAGAGTAAAAGAACCAAAAGCCTGCCCAGGGAAATACAGACATTAGACTTAAGATTTTAAATGAGATATTTTTAAATAAGTTGAAAAAACTAAAGGGAATCATGTCAAAGAAATTATGAGAACAATGCCTCACCAAACAGAAATATGAATAAGTAAATACAGTTGATAGCAGCAGGAGACAAACTTGCAAGCAGACAGGGGCAGGTCCCTGGTGAAACCTGACAACCTTCAAGCCAAAGACAGTCTGAAGCCTGAAAACTGGACTGCCAGGTCAGGGGAGAGTCCATGACCAGAGTGAGAACTTCCTCAAAACCTTTCAGCCAATTGAATGGTGTTTTTCCAGGTCCACTCATTGACCAATCAGCATGCACTCTCCCGTTCTGAGCCCATAAAAACCAAGGACTCAGTCACATACAGGGACTACCCACCTTTGGAATCCCCTCTCACATGAAGGTCTACCCATGTCGGGTCCCCTGTCGTGTCAAGAGCTGTTCTGTCATTCAATAAAACCCATTTCTGCCGTGCTCACTTTCCAGTGTCCACATACCCTCATTCTTATTAAATGCAGGACAAGAGCCCAGAACTCGCTGAACGGTGGGTGTGAAAGGAGCTCTAACACTGCAGCCCTCCAGCCCTCCGCTGACACTGGGCAGCCACCCGATATGACAGGTAGTAGCAGTGGGGCTAGGCCAGCCCAGGAGCCACAGACCGAAGCAGGGTGGGGGGACAGAACGAGCTGTAACACAAATGAGTTGAAACATGCATCCCTACCACCTGTTTGCCATGCTGTGGGCAACGGGAAGGAGAGTTAGCTGTAATGGTCCTTGAGGGCTCAGACCTCAAGACTCCCTGGGCAACAGCCATAACACCCTCTGGGGCTCCGTGGCTGCTGGCATCTCCAAGATTTTGGGTGCTGCTGTGTCACCCTCATCCAGACGCTGGTGCCCAAGTTGGAAGATGGTCATGGCACACCTGGACCAGCTGTGGGCTGAATGCAGAGCTACGGTGGGCACGGAATCCGGGCCAGAAGCAGTCTGCTGGGCCGAGTGGGCATAGAGAGCCCAGCAATGAGCCCAGAGGTGAGTGAACCCAGGCAGGTGTGCCATAGGCCATGATGATTGACGGCTGGCACAGTGGCACTGAAAGAATCCTGTGTCATTTCTGGGGGCTTGTCTGGGATCTGTAGAAGGTTAAGAGTGGACCTCTTACACTTTCATTTCTGAGGCTTCTTGCCTTCACATTTTTTTCCAAAATTAGATGAAACACCAGGCTTGTCAACCAGTTAAGAGCAAACGGCACAGCTGAAGAGGACAGGCTTGCTGGAGAAGACTATCACCCTTGGATACTGGGAATGTTGGCTGTGTTTCAATCCAGTCTCCCTTCACAGAGGTCTAGCCATTGCATGGGATTGGAATAAGGTCCTGCTACAACTGAAGGCATCTGGCTGAGGCTACACCTCAGTGTTACCTGAAGGCGCCTGTACTGGCCCCAATCCCCGACAGCCTGTTCAGATGTCAGTCAAGACCACCAGTCTTTCCTATAGCATTTTCTTTCTCTCTTTTGTGGCGCCTATCTCTTCTTCATATACAATGTTATAGGTGTTGCTGCAAACCACAGTGATAATATTACTGGGTAGAATGAGCATTTCACTTAATCACCAGGACTGTAATTCAGAACATCTTGGTTTTTGTCTGTTCTTAGAAGCAAGAAGAATGTAATAATTTAGAGTTTTCTTTCCCCTGTGGAAGAAACCCATTTGCATAGGGCAAGAGGCCATTTCCCGCAGGCATTATCCCCTCCCTGCATTTAAGCTGTTCCCGCCCACACACATCATGTCAGGAGTTGGCACAGTCCCGTGAATACAGGGAGCTTTCCTATACAAGAGACTGATTTTTTTTTTTTTTGAGACGGAGTCTCATTCTGTCACCAGGTTGGAATGCAGTGGTGTGATCTCAGCTCACTGCAACCTCAGACTCCCTGGTTCAAGCGATTCTCCTGCCTCGGCCTCCCGAGTAGCTGGGACTATAGGCACATACCACCACACCCAGCTAATTTTTTGTATTTTCAGTAGAGACAGGGTTTCACCATGTTAGCCAGGGCGGTCTCAATCTCTTGACCTCGTGATCGACCTTCCTTGGCCTCCCAAAGTGCTGGGATTACAGGCAAGAGACTGTTTTTTTTTCTCTTGGGACGCAACTTATTAGGCCAGGCCTCCCCTCTTTTCTTAGTATGACTGTGAGGGACATCTCAGGAAAGTCTTTAACCTGTTATTTTTCACAACCCCTTAGTTATATATAGTTGAGGAGACCTCCTATTTACCCATGACTTTAAAATCATGCCTGAAAGCCCAAGTCCTCTGCTAGGCAGGGCTATTTTAGCTGGCATATGAGCCACCATCCTTATGGCTCCAGGACAGACTGTCTCACCCAAGTGCAGACCGATATTAACCCAGAAGTTTGGGCAATTCAAAGGAAAACTGGTGGCGCCACAACTGCCATACCGGTTTGGAACCACCTTAAGGATCCCACCTCCTTCCTTAACCAGAGACAATATCCCATAAAACCAGAAGTTAGCAAAGGACTAGAAGCCATCACTGATAATCCGAGGATGCAGGGCTTCCACAAACCCTGCAACAGTCCTTGTAATACTCTGACACTGGAGTTATAAAAACTCAGTGAAGAAAAGAGACTGGTCCAGGACATCCGCCTCATTAATGAGGCTGTGGTTCCAATACATATGATGGTTCCCAATCCCTATACCCTACTAACTCAAATACCCAAGGGAACTAAATGGTTCACAGTCATGAATCTAAAAAATATCTTTTTCTGCATACCATTATATATTTGTTTGCATTCAACAATCCATCCAACCAGACCACCTAGCTAACCTGGATGGTGTTACTGCAGGGATTCCAAGACAGCCCCCAGCAGTTTGGGCAGGTGTTGTCAAAAGATCTGAGTTCCTTTATCCACAGGTGAAAGTTTTAGAATACGGAGATGACATTCTCCTTTGTGCCCCAACTGAGGAAGTCTCAGGAGGACAGAAAGGCTTGTCTTAATTTTCTGGCTAACAGAAGATATAAGGTCTCAAAATCTAAGGCTCAGCTCTGTCAGATTTCAGTGAAGTACCTAGATCTAGTCTTGTCAGAGGGGACAGGGGAACTTGAGGGTGTTCCTCTCCCCAAAACCCTCAAGCAACTAAGAAGATTCTTCGAGATTACAGCAAGACTCTAAACTAAAATTTTTGAAAATGTCTTTATTTATCACAAAGAAAGAGAATGGCCCAGGGAGTTATAACTCAGGCCCAAGGTTCAGCCCAGCAACCTGCAGACTACCTAAGCAAAGAGCTTAATTTGGTAGCTAAAAGAGGCCAGTCTGCCTCCGGACAGTCACAGCAGCAGCCTTGCCGGTACCAGAGGCCACTAAGGTAACCATGGGGAATAATGAAACCATTTATACCCCACATAATGTGGCAGGACTGCTGTCTTCTAAAGGGAGGCTCTTTTTTTTTTTTGCAAAACAGCACTGCTGTCAGCATGAAGCCATAATTGTGGTCATAGTCCTTATCCTAATGGCAGTAAGATGTACCTCTTCAGAGGGAGGACTGATAACAGTAGGAGACGAATTCATAGGCAGGGACATATGGGTCCCTGGTGAAACCCAACATTCAAGTCAAAGACACCCTTAAGCCTGAAAATTGGATGCCAGTTCCAGGCAAAGTCCATAACTGGAATGAGAACTTCCTTGATGCCCAAGGCCAATCCAATGATTCTTTTTCCAGGCCTGCCCATAGACCACAAAACATGCATTCCCCCATTCTGAGTCCACAGAAACCCTGAACTCAGCCACACGTGGGGGCTACCCACCTTTGGCCCCCTATCAAACAAAGGGTTATCTACTTCAGGTCCCCTCTTGTGTTGAGAACTGTTCTGTTGCTCAATAAAATCCTTTTCCACCTCGCTCAATCTCTGGTGTCCGTGTAACCTCATTTTTCTCCAAGGCAGGACCAGAGCCTGAAACCTGCTGAATGGCGGGTGGGAAAGGAGCTGTAACACTGTAGCCCTCTCGCCTTCTGCCAGCACTGGGAAGCTGCCCCACATGACAGGAAGCAGTAGCAGGGCCAGGCGAATCCAGGAGCTGCAAGCCAGAGTGGGGCAGCGTGACTGAACAAGCTGTAACACAAACGAGCTCAAACACACCCCTCTATCATTTGCTGCATTGCGGATGGCAGGAAGGAGACAGAGAATGTAACAGTCCTTTGATCTGAGGAATGGAAAGAAAACCAGAATGGTGAAAAGTGACTTGAGTGACAGAGACCTGAGGGACACCATCAAGTGTACAAACATAAGCATAATGGAAATCTTAGAAGGAGAGAAGTGCCAGAAAGAATATTTGAAGAAATAATGTCCAAAAACTTGCAAATTTGAGGAAAAACTTAATCTATACATCAAGATAGCTCAACAATCTCTAAGTTGGATAAACTAAGAGATCCATACCTAGACAGACTGTAATCAAACTGAAAAGACAAAATCGTGAAAGCAGCAAGAGAAACAACTTGTAACATACAAGGGTTTCTCAGTAAGATTGACAGTTGATTTCTCATCAGTAACCAGAAGTAGTGAGATGATATTCAAAGACCTGATGTTTACTTTGATTGCTGGAGGAAAAAAGATACAAGATCTGATAGCAAACAAACAAACAAAAAAGGTCAACTAAGAATTTTTTTTCTTTTTGAGATAGGGTCTCACTCTGTCGCGCAGGCTGGAGAGCAGTGGCACCATCATAGCTCACTGTAGCTTCAAATGCTGGGGCTCAAGCAATCCCCCCACCTCAGTCTCCCAGGTAGCTGGGATGACAGGAACTCACAACTATGCCTGGCTAATTAAAAGAAAAAAATTTTAATCGAGATGGTGTCTTACTATATGTTGCCTAGGTTGGTCCTCAACTCCTGGCCTCAAGTGATCCTCCCAGGTTGGCCCTCATAAAGTGCTGGGATTACAGAAGCAAGCCACCATGCCCAGCCCCAAGCAAGAATTCTATATCTAGCAAGACTCTAAACTAAAATTTTTGAAAATTTTATGTTATCAGATAAAAACTAAAAGAATTTGTTGCCACCAGATTTTCCCTGTAAGAAATACTAAAGGGGGACTCCTTCAGGCTAAAATGAGATGACACTGGAGAGTTACTTGACAACAACATAATATAAAGCAATCTAGGCTAGGTGTGGTGGCTCATGCCCATAATCCCAGCAGTTTTTAGAGGTTCAGGTGGGTGGATCATTTGAGGCCAGGAGTTCGAGACCAACCTGGCCAGCACAGCAAAACCCCAACTCTATAAAAAATACAAAAAAATTAACCAGGCATGATGTCACTCATCTGTAATCTCAGCTACTTAGGAAGCTGAGGCATGAGGATCTGCTGAAGCGGGAAGGCAGAGGCTGCAGAGAGGTGAGATCATGCCACTGCATTCCAGCCTGGGCTACAGCAAGACTCTGTCTCCAAAATAAATAAATAAATAAATAAACAAAATAGTGTAAATGTTTGCTACATGTAATCTTTCTTCCCCTTTAAAAAATAACTGTACACAATAATATGGGCATATCATGTATGAAGGTATAATTTATATGGCCTTAAAAACATGATCCAACTATATGCTGTTGTCACAGGATCCTCAGGGTGTTGCTTTTCCAGCTCAAAACCTCTGTAGCTGGTGGTGCCTTTGCCTGAGTTTTGCTAGGGCCTGCTGGGCTTGTTCTGTTCACTTGGCCCAGCAGGCTGTGCTCGGCTCATGCTACTGGGCCAGATCCCATGCCTGCTAGGGGCGAGCCAGGTGTGCAGCAGTGACGGGTGTATGAATGAGCACGGGGTCCGGCTGCTGTACACACCAGGCATGCTGGCTGCAGTAGGGTAGGCAAATCCAGGTGCTGGTTCCCTGAGAGGTTGAAGCTAGATCAGGCATACCATAGTGGCTTCCACTGGGGGCACTGGGGAATGTGGTGGCACTCTGAAGCTTGGAGACATCAAGAACCCCAGAGAACCAAAGAGGGTGTCACACCCCTGGTTTGGGGAGCTCCTAAGTCTGGGCTCCCCAAAAGGACTCAGCTCTTCTCTCCTTCTCATTGTATGCAATGTGGTGAGCGAGGCGGCACATTTCAGTCCCACCTTTCAGTGGGTTCCATGTTATTAGCATGTGTTCAGGAAGAATGAGGTATGCAGTCAACTGGAAGGTAAGCAAGGCGGAGAGGAGCTTCACTGAGTGACAGAACAGCCCTCAGAAGACCTGCGGTAGGTAGCTCCTTTCTACAGGCAGGTTGTCCCCCCAGGTATCCAGCTCAGTGGAGAGGATACCTACAGTGGAAAGCTCCTTTCTGCACGCAGGTCATCCTGATGAGTGTTCAGTTCTCAACAGAGAGGAGACCCACAGTTGGTAGCTCCTTTCTGCAGGCAGGTCATCCTAACAAGTGTCCAGCTTTCAGTGGAGAGGAGACCCACAGCAGGTAGTTTTCTTTCTGCACGCAGGTCATCCTAAGGGTGTCCAGCTCTCAGTGGAGAGAAGACCTGCAGTAGGTAGCTCCTTCCCACAGCTGGTAGTCCCGATGTCTCTTGTGAGTCTGGCTGAAGCTGGGGTTTTTATGGGCTTCAGAAAGGAGGAAGTGTGTGCTGACTGGTCCATGGGCAGCCATGGGTGGGCCCAGAAAAAGCACCATAAATTCTCACTCTGGGCCACAGATCTATAGTCTGGCCCCCAGGCTTTAGCCATCCCTGGCTTGAAAGTGGGGTTTCATCAGGCGCCCGCCTCTTTTGACCAAGGAGCCCGTCTGCCTCCTACTGCCATCAATCTGCCATCCAAGGTGCCTACAGTGCTTAGGCTGTTCATGTCAACAAGCAGGTCCATGCTGACACGCCCTTATCCCTACCCTTGGCCTCCATCCCATGCTTGTCAGCACTGAAAGTCCAGAGCAAACCGAGGCAGCATGGGGCAGGTGCGTTGGCACCGCCCCTAGCATGCATATACCCGGCCAGGTCCTGACAGCATGCAGGGTCAGCCTAAACTTTGCTCTGAAATTGGGAGTGGGCACTGGGAGCAGGAAGAGGCTAGGTAGTGGAAATAGGCAATTCTGAGCCTGTGGGAAAAGGGGGCCTTCTTGGGCCCCCGAGGGTGCAGAGATGGCCCCTCCACAGCTGCAAGTACACCTAGGAGGGCAGGGCTCCTGCCCGTCCAACTTGGAAGTGGGCAGGGCATCCACCTGTTCCCAGCTCCCACTGCTCCGTGGAGCAGACAGCCCTGTCTGCATCTCCCATGCTGCAGTTGGTGTCTTAACATCAGCTGCTCCAGACTGATTCAAAGACACAAACAGGCTGAAAGTAAAAGGATAGGAAAGATATACCATCTAGTAATCAGTAAGATTTAAAGTTGTTTTATTAACACAGGTTGAGTATCTCTTATCTGAAATGCTTGAGACCAGAAGTGTTTCAGATTTGTTTTTCTCTCTCCGGATTTTGGAATATTTGGAATATACTTACTGGTTGAGCATTGCTAATCTGAAAATCTGAGATGCTCCAATGAACATTTCCTTTGAGCATCATGTAGGTATTCAAACAGTTTTGCTTTTAGAGCATTCTGATTTTTGAATTAGGGATATTCAACCGGTATCAAAGTAGATATTAAGACAAATATTGTTACTAGAAACAAAGATAATGATAAAAAAGGTCAATCCATCAAAAAGATAACAATAGCTGAGGTGAGAGGATTGCTTGAGCCCAGGAGTTCAAGACCCTCCTGGGAAACCTAGTGATAACCCACCTCTATGGTTTTTAGAAATTAGCTGGGCTTGGTGGTATGCACCTGTAGTTCCAGCTACTCCAGAGGCACAGAGGTGGGAGGACAGCTTGAACCCAGGAGGTCAAGGATTCAGTGAGCCATGACTGCACCACTGCACTCCAGCCTGGACAACAAGGTGAGACCTTGTCTTAGTATGAAGAAAACTCATCGAAGTGAAGGGAGAAACAGACAATTCAACAACAAAAGTTGGAGTCTTCTATACCACACTTGGAGTAATACATAGAACAACTAGGCAGAAGATCAATAAATAAACAGAAAATTTAAACTGTTAAAGCAACTAAACCTACCAGACATCAACAGAACACGCCACTCAAAAACAGCGTAATGCACGTTTTTCTCAGTTGCACACGGAACATTTTCCAGGGCAGACCACATATTAAGACATGAAATAAGTGTCAATAAATTAATGAGGTGCAACTAAAGCAGTGCACAGTGGAAAATTTACAGCTGTAAATACCTGTGTTTAAAAAAAAAGATGCCAGGCACAGTGGCTCATGACTGAAATCCCAGCACTTTGGGAGGCTGAGGTGGGCAGATGACCTGCTGTTAAGAGTTCGAAACCAGTCTGGCCAACATGGCAAACTCTGTCTCTACTAAAAATACAAAAAATTAATTGGGTATGGTGGTAGGCACCTGTAATCCCAGATACCCAGGAGGCTGAGGCAGAATTGTGTGAACCTGGGAGGCGGAGGCTGCAGTGAGCTGAGACCGCACCACTGCACTCCAGCTATCTGGCATGCTGCGGCAGAAGGGTACCATGAGGTGAGGAGTTCAAGAGCCTGTGTCTAAAAAAATCTTTAAATTATGTAGGTATAGTGGCACATGCCTGTAGTCCCAGTAGTTCAGGAGGCTGAGGCAGGAGGATCATGTTAGCCCAGGAGTTCAAGGTTGTAGTGAACTATGATCACGCCATTACACTCTAGCCTGGGCAACAGACTGAGATCTTGTCTCCCAAAAAAAAAAGAAATTAAAAATGTAAAAGCAATAACCTCATCATCTACCTTAAGAAACTAGAAAAATAGCAAAGCAGAAGAAAATAATAAGCAGAGTATAAATAAGTAAAACAAATAAAAATTTAGAAAAATGAATAAAAACAAAAGCTAGTTCTCTGAGGAGGTCAACAATATTGACAAATCTTTAGCTAGACCAACCAAAAAAAGAATACTCAAATTATACTAGATCAGGAAAGGGGGCATTACTATCAATATTATAGAAATAAATGGGAATGTAAAAGAATACTATGAACAGTTATTATCTCAACAATATAGAGAATCTAGGTGAAATGAGTAATTCTTAGAAAGACCCTGATATAGTTTACATGTTGCTCCTGCTAAATCTCACCTTGAATTGTAATCCCTAATGTTGGCGGTGGGGCCTGGTGGGAGGTGTTTTGGTCATGGGGGCAGATTCTTCATGTCTAGTGCTAGGCCGAGATAATGAGTTCTCACAAGACCCGGTCGTTTAAAAGTGTGTGACACCTCTTTCTCTCTTGCTCACTCTTGCCATGTCAGGGGCTAGCTTCCCCCTTCACTTTCCACCATGATTATTAAGCTTCCCAAGGCCTCCCCAGAAGCCAAGCAGATGCCAGCACTATGCTTCCTGTAAAACCTAAAGAACTGTGAGCCAATTAAATCTCTTTTCTTTACAAATCACCCATACTCAGGTATTTCTTCATAGAAACACAAGAATGGCCTAATACAGACCCAAACTACCAGAACTGACTCAAGAACAGAAAATCTGAATAGACCTATAACAATTAAAGAAACTGAATTTATGGTTGAGCTTGGTGGCTTACACCTGTAATTTCAGCACTTTGGGAGGCAGAAGCAGGCGGATTACGAGGTCAGGAATTTCAGACCAGCTTGACCAACATGGTGAAACCCTGTCTCTACTAAAAATGCAAAAAATTAGCTGGGCGTGGTGGTGTATGCCTGTAATCCTAGCTACTCATGAAGCTGAGGCAGGAGAATTGCTTGAACTTGGGAGGTGGAGGATGCAGTGAGCCGAGATCATGCCATTGTACTCCAGCCTGGGCAACAATGGCAAAACTCTTGCCTAAAAAAAAAAAAAAAAATTAAAGTAATTAATTTAGTAAAAGTTTTTTTTTTTTGTATTTGTGGAGGTGTGTATGCCGGGGGGGGTTGTTTTGC
>CAUYLG010022004.1:0-49636 GCA_963573385.1 Cacajao melanocephalus
GGGGCGGGTTTGTCGTTTTCCACCCTGTGTGCTAGTGCGCTCTGTCGGGGGGGACCCCCATCAAAAAAATAAAAAAAAAAAAAAAAAAAAAAAAAAAAAAAAAAAAAAAAAAAAGCCAAGCGTGGTGGCTCATGCCTGTAATCCCAGCACTTTGGGAGGCCAAGGTGGGCAGAACGAGGTCAAGAGTTCAAGATCAGCCTAGTCAACATGGTAAAATCCTGTCTCTATTAAAAATACAAAAATTAGCTGGGCGTGGTAGCACACATCTGTAATCCCAGCTACTTGGTAGGCTGAGGCAGGAGAATCACTTGAACCCAGGAGGTGGAGGTTGCAGTGAGCCGAGATCACACCACTGCACTCCAGCCTGGATGACAAAGCAAGACTCCGTTTCAAAAAAATAAAAAATCAATCTATATCTATATATCTATATAGATACATACAGATACAGATAATGTGAATTAAAAAACCCTTCAACTACTAACTGTATTGGAAATATATATATTCCAAGATAATAACTCAGAATGGCAGTAAGAAGATACAAAAGTTTCATGTCAAAGCTATTTATTAATTTTTTTTAAGAGATAGGGTTTCACTCTGTCACCCAGGCTGGAGTGCAGTAGCATGATCGTAGGCTCACTGCAGGCTGGAACTCTTGGACTCAGGCAGTCCTCCCACCTCAGCCTCCTGAGCTGCCACAACTCCAGGTCTACAGGGTATGTGCCACTAGGCCCGGCTCCCCCTTATGCCGCCCCTCACCCCACACTTGTTTGTTGCTTTGTTTTGAGACAGAGTCTCGCTCCATTGCCCAGGCTGGAGTGCAATGCTGTGATCTCAGCTCATTGCAACCTTCCCAGTTCAAGCAATTCTCCTACTGCCTCAGCCTCCTGAGTAGCTGGGACTACAGGTGTGCACCACCATGCTAGGCTAATTTTTTTTTTTTTTTTTGAGACGAACTTTTCACTCTTGTTACCCAGGCTGAAGTGCAATGGCACAATCTCAGTTCACTGCAACTTCTGCCTTCCAGGTTCACGCAATTCTCCTGCCTCAGCCTCCCCAGTAGCTGGGATTACAAGTGCCAGCCAGCATGCCAGGTTATTTTTGTATTTTTAGTAGAGACAGGGTTTCGTCATGTTGGCCAGACTGGTCTCGAACTCCTGACCTCAGGGGATCCACCTGCCTTGGCCTCCCAAAGTGCTGAGATTACAGGCATGAGCCTCCGCCCTCAACCTAATTTTTGTATTTTTCGTAGAGACAGGGTTTCACCATATTAACCAGGCTGGTCTTGAATTCCTGACCTCAAGTGATCTGCCCGCCTCAGCCTCCTGAAGTGTTAGGATTACAGCCATGAGCCAACTAAGCCTGGTGGATATTCTCATACAAGCACTGCATTCTAAGCAAAATCTCACAACAAACCTTCAAAAAATCCAATAAATGCTGAAAAATTCACTTACGCCCACCAGGCCACCATTTAATGGAGGTCACAGTAGGACTGTTGAGAATGAACTCCTGGGTTTCAGGGTCATATGTGGCTGTGGTTTCCAAGCCTCGAAGATGAGTTCCTAAGGAGATAAATCACATTGACATCAGATAAGAAAGAGATGGAAAAAAAAAATAGGCACAAGGTAAAACTTCCTGCACAGTCCTTTAAACTCTCATATCTAAAAGAAAAACAAAATCTAACAAAAAACACCTGTAGATGAGCTACAACTGGTTGATAACCAAGATCCCGAATTTCCCATACCATCTGATGGTTTCCCATTAAGTTGAAAATGTAAGTGTCATGCATGTTCCATTTCTATATTTGATTTGTTACATTTATTCACAGCAACTAAAGGAAAATATAAAGGAACTTAGAATCACATTTTTAAGATCACAATATATGAATTTAACTGGGATGTTAACTGTCCTTTTAAACCTATCTCTGAGTTACAGTATGCCAATTTCAACTCATATGTATTGTATTAACAACACTCATTCAACATTCTATAATTCTATACTAATGAGAATAAGATAACTTGTGAGAGGAAGTCATTTCAGCTAAAATTCTTATCAATTAAAAATTTATTTCAGAATGATTGCTAGAATGGAAAATAAGACCTTTAGAAAGTATAACCATTATGGGAGAAATGGCCTAGAATGTAACTTTAAAAAAATTCCTAAAGGTCCAACAATAAGGTCTCAGTTGACCCTACAGAGTTCCAATAGCAGGCCTAACTTAGTCCTAGCTGGTTCCTTAATGAGGCAAGGAAGAGCTTCCAGGTTCACATGCATACTCGGATAGACAGGGTCTTATGTTTTAAATCTTAACACAAATATGCCAAAATTATTTGAAAAGAGTTATAGAAAAATGTTCTAGGTGGCACTCTCTATGAAAATACTGTACCAAAGCAAACGTTAGGAACCCTTTACCAGTCTGCTTTCACAACACTAGACCTCATTAAACACTTACACTTTGAAACATTTAGAAGCTTCCAAGCTGAATAACCAACTTATGTGCGATCTACAACTTTCCTGAGAGGGAGTCAACAAATCAGACACAGACACCTTTCATCAAAGAAGCAGCTTTTACAGAAAAGCAGAAAACATTAAACAGAACAGATAAGGACAAAATGTTTTCAAAAGCACAACTGAAACAAATACCATTCCACTTGGAGACTCATGAAAATCCTGTAAAACACTACTCAGCACCAAGCAAAAAGCAGCAGCTATACAGAAACAAGAAGCAAGTGGTAGATACACACTAGACCAGTTTTTCTGAAAAATCAGAGCAAAAAAAGAGAAGCTATAAGGAAATGAATGGCAAATGCGGACCAATTCAGAGCAGATGCAAAGAGGAAGAGTGGCCACCACCAGCCCACCCAGGTGCATGAAGAAAGCAGGAGGGGGATGGAAAGATCAATGAAAGGTGGAGATACAGAGTCTGAAACCAAAGGCCGGCAAGTTTGGCTTATCTTGATTTTTTCACTCTCTGGCTAAGTCACTTGTAGAACTACTGATTGGCTCCAAGTACAAATAACTCCAAGGTGTAAAATGTTACACACTTTGGTTATAAGTACCCATTTCCTGCTTGACAGGTGGTGGAAAAAAAAAAAACAAAAAAACAAAACAAACAAAAAAATAAGTACCCATTTCCCTGAAGCAAATCCAAGAGTACACAAACTATTATTTGTATTTCTTCCGGGATTTCAAAAGTTCATTAAGGTATGAGTAGTAAAGGTAATCAGATCGTACTGAAGAAAAAAACAGCTTTAGGCTCTACATGCACACAGATTCTACACGACCTCAGTAACAGTGAAAAACCACTTGGTAAATAAGGCCTGACTTGCCATTCTTGAGCTTCTGAAGGGGAACTATGGCATAAAAAACGACAATAATTTTATCACTGCAAAGCAGTGTTTATACCAAAACCTGGACTCTGCAAAAAGAGCTCATTTAAGAACATCGACACATCATCAGTGGTACATGGTGGGTACTCCAACACATGGTAAGTTCACAGGGGCCCGCCCAACCCATTAAGTAGACTGAATACACCATACCATGACCCATCTCTGTCTGGGCATAAGTGCCAATGATCTCCAAGTTCCAGGCGGGCATGAAGAAGCGCTCCTGCTGCTCCTCAGTTGCCTGGTGAAGCAAAGTGGGCAGGAACATGCCCAAGTGAAGATCCAGAGGCTCAGGCCGCCCTCGGTGCACAAAACTTCGAGGAAATACCAAAGACGGGCATTTGAGAGAAGAGTCATCAGGCGTGAGAGAATCAGCAATTTAAACAGAGCAAGGGGAGGAGACAAAAAAAAACCTTCTTAAGTATGAATTAGTTGCATGCACTTAATCATAGATGGGAGCACCGTGCCTTTCTGTATTACTTTATAACTCTTGGTAATTTCCATTTTTCCTCAGTCAGCAAGGAGTATGACAGAGACTGGTTACTGATTCCAAAGCCAAAGCAGCACAAAATCGTGCTTGCAAGGCAGAGGATCCTAGCCCCGGAATTAAATCAAAGGAAATAAAGAGAATTTGAGAGGCTGGTGCAAGTGGCTCATGTCTGTAATCTCAGCACTTTGGAAGGCCAAGGTGGTCAGATCACCTGAAGTCAGGAGTTCGAGACCAGCTTGGCCAACATGGCAAAACCCCGTCTCTACTAAAAATACAAAAATCAGCCAAGTATGGTGGTGCGAGTCAGTAGTCCCAGCTATTCAGGAGGCTGAGGCAGGAAAATCGCTTAAACCTAGGAGGCGGAGGTTGCAGTGAGCTGACATCACGCCACTGCACTCCAGCCTGGGTGACAGAGTAAGACTCTTTCTCAAAAAAAAAAAAAAACCAAGAGGGAATTTGAAAAGTTGTATAGGGCTCACGGCTATGATCCCAGCACTTTGGGAGGCTGTGGTGGGCAGATCACTTGAGGTCAGGAGTTTGAGACCAGCCTGACCAAGATGCCAGGCTACAAAATTAGCCAGGCGTGACGGCACATGCCTGTAATCCCAGCTACTTGGGAGGCTGAGGCAGGAGAATGGCTTGAACCTGGAAGGCGGAGGTTGCAGTGAGCCGAGATCATGCCACTGCACTCCAGCCTGGGCAACAGAGCTAGACTCTGTCTCAACAAAGAAAAAAAAATTTTGTAAAGAATGGAGAATTTGCTGGGTGTGGTGGCATGTGCCTGTAATCCCAGCTATTTGGGATGTTAAGGCAGGAGAATCCCTTGAGGCCAAGAGTTGGAGAACAGAGAATTTGAGTGGTACTGGTACAAGAATTTCCTCTGATGAGAGCGAGACAGAATGCAGTCCTTCTCTGAGTGACAATCTGACCCCCAGATTAAAGTTTTTCCTCGATGCAATTTCAATAATGCTTCTAGGCTGGGATTTTTTCTGTTCTATCCACAAAACATCCAGTGCAGAACCACATTTCTCATATAAGTCTGATAATTTCTGTTTTTTTCTTTCTTTTTCTTTTTTTTTAGACAGAGTTTCGCTCTTTTTGCCCAGGCTGGAGTGCAATGGTGCAATCTCGGCTTACCGCAAACTCTGCCTCCCCAGTTCAAGCAATTCTCCTGCCTCAGCCTCCCTAGTAGCTGGGATTACAGGCATGCACCACCACGCTGGGCTAATTTTCTATTTTTAGTAGAGACAAGATTTCACCATGTTGGTCAGGCTGGTCTTGAACTCCCGACCTCAGGTGGTCCGCCCACCTTGGCCTCCCAAAGTACTGAGATTACAGGCGTTAACCACCTGGCCCAGCTCCAACTCTGATCAGTTCATTCAGATTCATCATGATAAATATTCAGCCATGCTCTACTGAAACAATTTAATACAAAAACTGACAGTGCTCTTCATCCCAATAATTTATTTCAGAAATAAAAGACATGCAATTTCTAGTGAAAACCATAATAACAAGTTACAGATTCATGCATAATAAGCTCTCCATGACAATTATATAAAAGTTATCACTAATGATAATAACCATCTCAGCGTTATTAATTTTAAATCCACGTTCTGGGGTCATTCTTTTCTACTTAAAATGTGCAGATGACAGGATTCTGTGTGAATTTATTGCTAAGGATAGGAAATTGTCCTATATGCCTTTGCGTTTTTCCACATTAGTGGTATTCTGTTTAATTGCCAGTTCCAAATCTGTTAACTCCACATTGCTCTTATCATTCTATGTGTCTTTGAAATGAGCCTAAATGATGTTTCAGTTTTTAAATTCCTATTTGTTCCATGCAAGTTAAGGGGGACAACAACTCAGACAAGGGCTGATCAATGGCTTCTTCCAATCTAGAGGCTGGCCTTTCCACTAAGCAATCACACTTTAGAAAAAGAAAAATCTTGTACAAATTCCTCCACAAAGAAAAAAAAAATGGACTAGTGCAAAAAAAAAAAAGAAAAATCTAAGTATGTGTGACTGCATCCCTCATTTTATAGGGAAGAAATTAAGGCTGAGACAGATTAAATGCCTTGCTCAGGGAAAAAGATAATGGCAAAAAAAGGGCAAGAATCTCTTCACCATGGGAGCTGAGCAAGGGGTATATATGGACATGCAGAATGGAGTAAGAGACATGGGGGCTGGGCACAGTGGCTCACGCCTGTAATTCCAGCACTTTAGGAGGCCGAGGCAAGTGGTAGTGGGTGCCTTTAATCCTAGCTGCTTGAGAGACTGAGGCAGGAGAATCACTTGAACCCAGGAAGCAGAGGTTGCAGTGAGCCATGAGCCATGACAGTGCCACTGCACTCCATCTTCGGCAACAGAGATTCTGTCTCAAAAAACAAAACAAAACAGACATTGGAGGCTTCAGAATCTGGGAGGATAGGAGGGGTATGAGGCCTGCAAAGTTACCTACTGGGTACAGTTTTCACTATTTGGGCAATGGGTACTGCCAAAGCCCAGACTTCAACATTACACAATATATGCATGTAAGGAAATGGTCCTTGTACCTGTTAAACCTATTTTTTAAAAAAAGAACCTTGTCACCTAGTCCTGTCTCCTAGCTGGGGAAATTACTGCGTAAGCACAGCATGGACTAAAGACTGACTGTAATGAAGATCCTAAAAAGACATGCTGAAAAAGACAGAGCTGTCCCTGGAAGCACTGAAAATGGAAATCCCACAAGATGTCACCACTGGTGGAGACTAGGTGACGAGTTCACAAGGTCTCTTAGTACTATTTTTCTAACTTCCTATGACACTACAATCATTTAAAAAAAAAAAAAAAGGCGAGGCATGGTGGCTTATGCCTATAATCCTAGCACTTTGGGTGGCTAAGGCGGGCAGATCACTTGAGGTCAGGAGTTCGAGACGAGCCTGGCCAACATGGTGAAACCTCGTCTCTACTAAAAATACAAAAAAATAGCTGGGCATGGTGGCAGGTGCCTATAATCCCACTAGGGAGGCTGAGGCAAGAGAATCACTTAAACCTGGGAGGCAGAGGTGGCAGTGAGCCGAGACTGCACCACTGCATTCCAGCCTGGGAGACAAAGCAAGACTCCATCTCGAAAAAAAAGTAACATAAAATAAAATAAAATTAATATCAGAAATCCCAAGAAAAACACATTCATAGGATGAGAGTGCTTTTCACTCAAACAGGAATGTCAACTGTCTCCAGCCTTTTAAGAGTACTGTCTAGGAAGAAAAATCAATGTACGCTTACAACTTGGAAGGCAAAAACTCCGAGTTAAGACTGAAACCTGGGACCAGCCACTTTTCATGCTTTCTTGGAAGGTTGTTTTATTTCACTAGAAATCAGAGCAATTTCTGGTGAAGGGAAGGCCACTGTCAAGCACCCATCAGACTCTGGAAGATTTACATCTGAGTGTATCACAGAGCGAAGATGGACGCTAAGGTTACAACAAATGCACTTAGCAGGGTGGGGTCAAACCACTACAGTCACAAATGGTTCTGATACTAAAGAAAGTTTTCAGGAAAAAAATATTTCTTGCAACTAAGACAAAGATTAGAGTAGATTAAGATGACAGCAAGAGTGAAGGGGAAAAAAAAGAAAAGAACAAAAGACAAGGATTATTCAGATGTGGATGAAATTTAGAAATGTTATAAGGAGAAAGCAATCTGCATAGTTTTTTGACTTAAGCCAAGTACTTGTTTTAAAAGCTGGTTATGCATTATAAAGATGATATAGTATTTTAAAATAATTTATTGTAAAATTACCAAGCACCAAGATCATACTTAGTGAAGCACTAGAATCAGTTCTTTTAAAACCAAAACATCAAAAGGCATCCCCAGCCTCTCTTTCCACGTGATACAAGGCTGGAAAAGCTGACAATCAATACTGAGGAAAAAACAATTAGACTAATCATATATGAGAAAGGAAGAAATAAAAAGCAGCTCTCCAGACAGCATGATTATCATCCGAGGAAATCAACAATGACAATAAAATACCACAATAAGTGAACTGAGAAAAGCCGCAGGCTACAAGGGAAAAAAAATTAACAGCATTCTTATCTGTCAGGATCATTCAAATGGAAATCCCAGTGAAGAAAGAGACAATTTAAAAAAGCAGCAGTGGCTCCCTATAATCCTAGCATTCTGGGAGGCTGAGGCAGGTGGGTCACCTGAGTTCAGGAGTTTGAGGCCAGTCTGGCCAACATGTTGAAACCCCATTGCTACTAAAAACACACAAAATTAGCCAGGTATGGTGGTATGCGCCTGTAATCTCAGCTACTGAGGAGGCTGAGGAAGGAGAATACCTTGAACCCAGGAGGCAGAGGGTTGCAGTGAGCCAAGATCACGCTGCTGCACTCCAGCCTGGGCAACAGAGACTCCCTTTCAAAAAAAAAGTAACAAAATATTTCATTTTAAATTTGTTAAATAGCTTAGATCAGGATATTACAATTTATTTAAGAAAAAAGGTAAAGGCTGAGCGTGGTGGCTCATGCCTATAATTCCAGCACATGGGGAGGCAGAGGCAGGCAGACCACGAGGTCAAGAGATCGAGACCAACCTGGCCAACACAGTGAAACCCCGTCTCTACTAAAAGTATAAAAACTAGCTGGGTGTGGTGGCACGTATCTGTAATCCCAGCTATTCAGGAGGCTGAGACAGGAGAATCACTTGAACTTGGGAGGCAGAGGTTGCAGTGAACCAAGATGGCGACACGGCACTCCAGCCTGGTTCTCAAAAAAAAAAGAAAAAAGACAAATACCTAATAGGGTGGGAGAAAACAAGAAGATATAAATAATAGAAAAGAAATAGCTTTCCAAGAAAATATAAGGCTTCAATATAAAACTATTCTTGTAGATACAAGATGATAAAGAAGGAGAAAAAAAACAAAAGTTTTAATTCCCGTAGAATTTTTTTTTTATAACTTGACAAATTCAGATCAGAATTCATCTAGAATAAGCAGGCATGAATACCAAATACATATATCTTGAAATGTAACAATAGCAGGCTTATCCTACCAGATTCTAAAAAGCCTTACAAACCTGGGCAACACAGCAAGGTCCTATCTCTACCAAAAATTTAAAAAATCAACTGGACATGGTGTTAGGCGCCTATACTCCCAGCTACTCAGGAGGCTGAGGCAGGGGTATCACTTCAGTCTAGGAGATCAAGGCTGCAGTGAGCTATGATCAAGCCACTGCACTTCAGTGGGCTCCCAGACCCACCCGGCAGGCGTGTGTCCCAGCTTCTTCATGACCTTAGAGGAAAAAAGACACACTCTAGAAAGAAGAGATAAGGCTGGTGACTGAGACTACATAGGTGACTGAATTTTAGGATTTGGAAGGAACATGGAGTGAACCTGAACACCTCCGGGCCCCTTCACTTCTCAGCCAGACGTGAACGAATTCCCAAACCCAAAGTTACAGCTGCTTCTGTGAGAACGCGTTAGATAATCATTGCTGATCCATTTTCCAAAGTCTCAGAATCTAAACAGTTAGATCTCATTCTATATAAGTTGCTCTACTGCCAATCTCCTTGATGTTGACTTTTTACATGTAAGGTAAAATTGTAATGTGATGCAAATTAACCAACCTGACTTGTTTCCAAGGAAAACATCAATAGTCAACCAAGAACAGCAATATGAATTAACAAAATTCCAGCAAGAAAAAAACCTGATCTTAGGACACTGCTCTCTAAACCACAGAGATTAAGACAGCATTGGTTCAAATACAAGAAAATACCTAAAACTAGAAGGAATAAGGGAACAAAAGCTCTTCACAAATGCAAACTTGCTCACAGCCATACAGGATCTCTGTTCACTTTCTGTTCTCCTTAAACCAGCATAGTTTGTTTGTTTTGCTTTTATTTTCTCGCCGCTGTACCAGTGCACAAACCAGCATAGTTTAAGTCTTCCTTTCTTCCTCTCTCCTTTCAAAATTTAGGGCAGGCCAGGCACGGTGGTTCATGTCTGTAATCCCAGCACTTTGGGAGGCCGAGGTGGGTGGATCGCCTGAGGTCAGGAGTTCAATACCAGCCTGGCCAAAATGGTGAAACCCCATCTCTACTAAAAATACAAAAATTAGCCAGGCGTGGTGGTGGGTGCCTGTAATCCCAGTTACTCAGGAGGCTGAGAGAGGAGAATCGCTTGAACCCAGAAGACGGAGGTTGCAGTGAGCCGAGATTACACCACTGCACTCCAGCCTGGGGGACAGAGCAAGACTCCGTCTCAAAGAAAAAAAAAAATTAGAGCAAATATATATTTGTGATGTTACTTTACAAATGGGGCAGAGGCATTAGACCAACAAGAGATATACTTAACAGACTCATTAGCCTCACACTATTTCACATGTTATGCCTCCCATGAATAGCATGACTGCTAAGTCAAATACATTCTACAATAATAAATAATGAAACAGAGTTCTATATCACAAAGCTACTTCAAGATTACAACACCCCCCGCCCTCCGACACACATGCATGTACACAAACACACAGATATTCCAAGAGAGGAGGACTACATAAAGAATCTTATCTGTCAGCTGGGTGGGGTGGCTCACGCCTATAATCCCAGCATTTTGGGAGGCTGAGGCAGGCAGATCACCTGAGGTCAGGAGTTCAAGACCAGCCTGGCCAATGGTGAAACCCTGTCTCTACTAAAAATACAAAATTCGCTGGGTGTGGTGGTGGGCACTTATAATTCTAGCTACTGGGGAGGCTGAGGCAGGAGAATCGCTTGAACCCAGGAGGCAGAGGTTGCAGTGAGCCGAGATTGCACCATTACATTCCAGCCCGGGCAAAAAGAGCGAAACTCCGTCACAAAAAAAAAAAAAAGAATCTTATCTGTCTTCCATCCTGAAGTTGAAGTCCTGGGTGTTTAGTGAGGTGTCTAGAACGTAAAACCATGACCAGCAATTTGCTGTCTCCATGGAGATCACGATAAACAACATTTTCCTTAAACCAGTTCACACATCAAAATCAGCACTTAAACACAAAATGATGTTTCCATGATCTGCACCCCTTTTTCTTTCCCTTTCTTTACTCCTCCTATTTTGAAATTAGACATGAGGCTGGGCAGCTCAAATTCCAAACACTCAAACCTGTCAATGGCCTTGTCTATGAAAACAAACCTATTTCACATTAAGAAAAAAAGTAAAACGTTTTGAAGGGAGCCAGACATTTAGGAACAATTTAACCAAGAATTACTGGCAATACAAGACTTCCCAGACAGGTATGGGAAAAAAATGTCTAAAAAGACTGAAGTCAAATGAAGAGAATCACGGAGTTTTTCTCAGACTGCCTTATCACCCTGCTAGGGTCAATGAGAGATGAGACAGGTAGCTGTCAGTCCACTGCCCCTATTAAAATCCACAGCTTTAACTGCATTAGAGCAGAGAGGCATCTTCCAGATACTGTGAGGCACTAACCTTCTGAAGAATTTCCAACAAAGTCTTTACTCATTAGACAGAGTAACATAATGGGGTTCCCTGCTGCACTGTAAACCCCATCTTTTCAAACTGTTCACTAAGAAAAGGCTTTAGGAAATAACAGTGAATGATATTTATTGGCCAGAGCCCTGGACCAGTTTCTGGAAAAAAATACCTAAGAGAAAACAAGAAGCTGAATTTTGACTTAACAATTTAAAAATAAAATTCCAAACAGGTAGCAGTAGAAAAAAATCAAATGCCAGCAATCACTGTTAACTGATGTCCTGAGGTGGGTTACCCACAGACCCTCAACGTGGACTAACCGTGGCCCATTTCCGTCTGGGCGTAGGTGCCAATTATCTGGAGTCCTTTGGATGAAGACAGCCATTTCTCTTGCTGAGCAGTGGTGCCCTGAGTCAGCAAGGTAGGAATAAACATGGAGTAATTGAGGCTCACAGGTTCCACAAAATTGACCAAATGCAGTCTACAGGAGAGAAAAGAAAAGGATCTCAGCCTTCCTCTAGTAACTGCATTCTACAACCCATTCTTGCCAAACAGCTTTGGCCTCTTTAGGGAGAAAGTTAGGAAAATGTAAACCCCTTCTTATGAAATTAAGTACATTTACCATTTTACTACCTAAAAAGCTTACAGCAGAACCTGATGGTCTCTTTTCTTCTTCTAATTATTTCAGGGCCACAATTCATTTTACATTTACATTTAATCCAGGAAGCAAACTCTACGTAAGTTTTAGCATAAAAACATCTCTAACTTTGGGAAGGGGAGGTTGTTGGTGTTATTTGCTGGTTTGGTTGGTTGAATTTTTTAGAATGTGTGTGTTTTTCTTTTTTGCTTTATTTAGGTTTTATTTATCTGTTTCAAAGATCAAAAGTAACTCCACAGAAGACCTACTTAGAGAGCTGGTAACAAGAGCTCCAAGGAAGAAATAATTTTGACTATCTTTCCCTAGATAATATAAGCAAATATCCAGAAGAGTAAATACATATTCCAGGGCAGAATCTTAGATCTCTAAAGGTCTTCAGGGTTTACAAGTAAGTAATGTGGGCATGTAAAAATCTATCCCCAACGGTCAGTGGACATCATTACTCCAGATTAACTCTGTATCAGGTTGAAATTTAGTTCTTAACTCTCTTCTCACAAAATAGAATCCACAGGAGTTGGCCTTGGCTGTGCTGTGTCACAGATTTTATGGGGATCAAGTTAGTACTTCGACAAAGTGCGTATCTGAAGAGTTTAAAGTACAAAATACATCTCATCTAACTGATCTTCACGACTTCTTAAGAGATGATTACGAAGCAATGTTACTACCAGTTTATCTTGGCCTGTGCAATGAGCAGAGCATGCACTAAAGGAGAGAAGGGGCAGGCTGCCATTGCAGTGTTGGGGAACCCTGAAACCAAACCACTGCCTTAGGAGAAATAATAGTATATACCACATACCCTTATTTTCCTATTTCCTAAATAAGTACTACATGATTATCCCCACCACTTCTTTTCTTTCTTTCTTTTTTTTTTTTGGAAACAGTCTCTCCCTCTGTTGCCCAGGCTGGAGTACAGCGGTGTGATCCCAGCTCACTGCAACCTCTGCCTCCTAGGTTCAAGTGATTCTCATGCCTCAGCCTCCCAAGTAGCTGGGATTACGGGTGTATGCCACCAAGCCTGTCTAATTTTGTATTTTAGTAGAGACAGCGTTTTTGCCATGTTGGCCAGGTTGGTCTTGAAGTGGCCTGGCCTTAAGTGATCCGCTCACCCCAGCACTCCTATCTGAGGTCAGGAGTTTGAGACCAGCCTGGCCAACATGGGGAAACTCCGTCTCTACTAAAAATCCAAAGTGCTGGGATTACTGGCATGAGTCACCGTGCCCAGCCCCATTTTCTTTTCTCTTACATAAATCATAATCTACGTGGAAACAAAAAACTCTCATCACGGGGTTTATAATCCCAGCACTTTGGGAGGCTGAGGTGGGGAATCACTTGAACCCAGGAGTTTGAGGTTACAGTGAACTATGATTGTGCCCCTACACTACTACCTGGGCAACAAAGCAAGACCCTGTCTCAAAAAGAAAAGAAAAGAAAAGAAAAGAAGAGAAAGAAGAGAAGAGAAGAGAAGAGAAGAGAAGAGAAGAGAAGAAAAAGAAGAGAAAAGAAAAGAAAGAAATGGCCAGGCATGGTGGCTCGCGCTGTAATCCCAGCACTTTGGGAGGCTGAGGTGAGCAGATCCCCTGAGGTCAGGGGTTCAAGACCAGTCTGACCAACATGGGGAAACCCAGTCTCTACTAAAAATACAAAAAAATTAGCCAGGCATTGTAGCAGTCACCTATAATCCTAGCTACTCGGGAGGCTGAGGTATGAGAGTTGCTTAACCCAGCAGTTGGAGGTTGCAGTGAGCTAAGATTGCACCATTGCACTCCATCCAGCCTGGGCAGCGACACAGTAGGACTCCATCTCAAAAAAAGAAATGTGATGTATTTCACAATTAATAGCACGTCATGGTTGATCGGCAGCATGATCTCTTTCTTAGCAGTACACGAAACACTAGTGTGAGTTACAGTCAATGAGATTGTATAACCCAGGCTTCCAGGCTTGAACTTAATGGCATGCAGTAATTGCCAGGACTAACTTACAAACCCCTTCTCTAACTTAAAAACTGATCTCCTTGTCATATCCTAGGCACACTGGAAGGGTGTCAAAGGGTGTGTTGAAGTTTGTACTTTAATACTTCACATGAAAAATGACACAAAAAATGACACACAAAGTAACTTGCTGGTGTCCATGAATCTTTAACCCACATAAAGGACTTTATTCTATTTCATTGTGACCTCACTCGAGTCTGGTTACACAATATGAACAGGTCACAGGTTATGAAATAATCAATAAACTTTGAAATGCACTGCACCACCCATTCAAAAACAAACAAACCCACTTCTTTCCTAACATTTTAAGAAGGAATAAAATCTAATTTTTTTAAACTTACAAACCCAACACAGGCCATCAGTAACATAATCTAAAAGTTACTCTATCTCAATATTCCCCCAGCCATGAGTTACAGACTTTAAAAACAAAAAAGATCATTTGGAAGTATGGTGATTTGAACTATCGGAAAAAACACAAAAAATTTACAGCTAAAACTGAGTGGAGTTCTAGGGAAGTCCAAAGGGCCAGAGTAAACCATTTCATCTTCACAAAAATAACCCAAGTCAAGCTGAAAATCAATACCAAAGACACTAGAGGCAGCGACCATTATTACCATAAAGGCAGAATCTAACTGCTAAACATATTCTATTTAGCTCAGTTCTAGTCTATGCACTCATATGATTTAATCTTTACTGATGAAAATACTGGAGTTCCTTTAAAATGGAGAAATGCAAAAGAGAAGATGCCCAGGAATAAATGAGAAGAAATGCTATAGGCCAAGAGAATCTTGTACTAGGATCATGTAACAGCGTTTGTTTAGATTAAGGCAAAAAAGTCCTTTTTTTTTTTTTAAGACTGAGTCTCACTCTGTTGCTCAGGGTGGAGTGCAGTGGGGCGATCTTGGCTCACTGTAGCCTCTGCCTCCCAGGTTCAGGGGATTCTCCTGTTTCAGCCTCCCAAGTAGCTGGGACCACAGGTGCGAACCACTATGCCCAGCTAATTTTATTTTTAGTAGAGACAGGGTTCCACCATTTTGGCCAGGCTGGTCTCGAGCTCCTGGCCTCAAGTGATCCACCTGCCTCGGCCTCCTAAAGTGCTGGGATTACAGGTGTGAGCCACTGTGCCCAGCCCAAATTCCATATTTTTATTTACTTATTTTTACTGCTCCTTGTGGAGCAGGGCTAACTCATATGCAGCACACCCAGACTCAGCCCCTATTTTTATTTCTAATCAAAAAACAAGGCCCAGTGCAATGGCTCACACCTGTAATCCCAGCACTTTGGGAGGCTGAGGTGGGTGACTCACAAGGTCAGGAGATCAAGACTATCCTGGCTAACATGATGAAACCCACCTCTACTAAAAATACAAAAATGAGCCGGGCAAGGCGGCGGGCACTTGCAATCCCAGCTACTCGGGAGGCTGAGGCAGAAGAATCGCTTGAACCTGGGTGGCGGAGATTGCAGTGAGCCAAGACCACACCATTGCACTCCAGCCTGGGCAACAAGAGTAAAACTCCGTCTCATAAACAAAAACAAAAACGAAACAAAACACAGCCCGGGCCTGGTGGCTCACGCCTGTAATCCCAGCACTTTGGGAGGCCAAGGCGGGCAGATCATGAGGTCAGGAGTTCAAGACCATCCTGGCTAACATGGTGAAACCCCACCTCTACTAAAAATACAAAAAATTAGCTGGGTGTGGTGGCATGTGCCTGTAGTCTCAGCTACTCGGGAGGCTGAAGCAGGAGAATCGCTTGAACCCGGGAGGTGGAGGTTGCAGTGAGCTGAGATCGCCCCACTGCACTCTACCCTGGGCGAGATTCCATCTCAAAACAAAAACAAAAAACAAAAACAAAACAAAACACATGGTCTGAAAAAAAAGGATATATTCTCTTCCACACTAGAACCAAGGCAGGTTTTTATGACATCTCTCTCATATGCACAAGACCACCATTTAAGCACCATCACCAATTCAAAACTACTAGGTTCTTAGACTACTTTACATTCATTCAGAGATGTGACTGATTATTCTTCATCCAGGTCCACACTACCATATAATATAATCTATTGCTCCAAAATATTTAACTGGTCGTGCAACTAAAAAAAATCCTTCCAGATTCAGAAATATAGTAGTCCTCGTTACAAAGAGCAAAATGCTTCTGCATTTAAATCTTCAAATTTGAGATGCTTGGGCAATTTTTTTTTTTTTTTGAGACGGAGTCTCATTCTGTCGCCAGGTTGGAGTGCAGTGGCGCGATCTCGGCTCACTGCAACCTACACCTCTTGGGTTCAAGCGATTCTCCTGCCTCAGCCTCCCGAGTAGCTGGGATTAGCGCCACTACGTCCAGCTGCTTTTTGTATTTTTAGTAGAGACGGGGTTTCACCATGTTGGCCAGGATGGTCTCTATCTCCTGATCACGTAATCCGGCCACCTCGGCCTCCCAAAGTGCTGGGATTACAAGCATGAGCCACCACGCCTGGCCAGAACAAGGTTTTTATAACAACCTTCAAACTGTACTCTTGAGAACAAAAACTCCTGTATTTCCATTTATTATCAGCATTCTACAAACATGTCATTCCACGAAAAGGCTTGGATACAAAAGTAATCACATTATTTTCCACATGCATAACTTTAAAGTGGCATCAAAATATGCCAGTTTGCATCTTCAAACACCAAGCACGGTGATGAAAGGACACCATAAACCGCAGCTTTAAAGTTCGGACTTAACAACACTTGCTCTGTGCTAAGGCACACCTACTTTTTAAACCACATGATTTCATCAGGGTCTGCGATGCCAAACTCCCTCATCTTCTTCACCATGATGGCACTCTTCCTGACAGCCACCTCATAACGCTGGCTGCGAGAGAGGAAGTTCAAGTCCTCATGCTGGAAGTCTGGGTCGTTCAGGATCATGTTCTCTGGAAGGGAATTAAGGGGCATTAAAAGGAAGACAGACACTCGGGGCTCAGTTCCACCCTCCCTGGATCACAACAGACTTCAGAGTCGCGGACACACCTCGGGAATGGCGATATCCCCCCACCAGGGACACAGGCTGCTCCTCGAAGTAGGGGGTCCCGGCTCCCCTAACGCTGAGCGAGAGGGCCTAGGCCCCACAGCGCCCTCTGACTCCGCATCGAGGGAGTCTCCAGCTTTGCTCGGGAAAGAAGGGAGGTCTCGCCCGCCGTCCTCACCGATCTCTCTGCGGCGCCGGGTATTCTCGGGGCTGCCGTCCAGGATGTATGTAAGCAGCTCCGGGCTGAAGCTGGCGGAGTCCCGCTCCCTGCGCAGGTCCGGGTTCATGATGACGGCCAGCGGCAGCGAAGTAAGCACCGTCGGAAGAGGCAATGACAACCAAAGTCCGCGGCTCCTGCGCCGGCTGGGCCCTAAGAGGCAGCCTCAGGACGGCGCGAGTCCCCGCCTCCGCTCGCCCGGCCCGCCCAGGCCCGCCCCTTCTCTTTCTCCGCGGCACCCTCGGCGCGTGACCGACAGCGACCGAGGCGGAGTGGGCGACGTCCGCGCCGTGACTGGGGCGGGTCGCGGGGCAGACGAATCCCCTGCTCCTGGCCAGGGGACGCTCCCGAGCGGCCCCTCGGGCGAGCGACTATCGAGAAGGTCAAGACATCGCCCCGCGGGCCGTCCGGAGAGTAGGCCACTAAAGCACTTTTTATATCTCGCCTCTTCCCCCGTCACGTGACCAACGCGGGGCGGAAAGAGGAATCTCGAGGCCCCGGCGACGCCCAGAACAGGTTGGCAGCGGCCTTGGAAGGGGTGGTACAACGAGGCTGAGGAGGGACTGCGCCTGCGCCTTCGCTTTGGGCCTGCTCCCCGCCCCCCTCCCCGACCCGCGTCCGTCACGCTTCCGGTTCCGCACTCTTAGGCCTCCCTGGAAATGAGATGGGGCACGAGACTCTAGAGCCGGGGGCGGGAGACTGGCTTTGAGGAATTGCGAGGGAGGGTCGTTAGGCTTTTGCCAAGTCCACCCGGGTTGGAGGAGAATGGGACGGGAACAAAAGTCTCTTGGGAGAGAGGCTCTAGTTACCTTTTGTTAAGATAATGGCGTCTTTACTGCCATAGGCGTGGGCTCCAGGGCCCAGAGTGTGGGATTGTGGGCATTGCCCGCTGTTGAAGGGGTGGACGCGGACTCAGAATGAGGCCGGGTGGACAATGCTGCTCTAAGCCTGGAAAATCAGACATTTTTTTCCTTCCAACCTGTTAGTTACTAGAGGTCTTGGAATCCAGGCTTCTTTGCTTTCACTGTTATCGTCGTCGGTATCAAAGTGGGAAATGCACACTTACTGTTAAAACTTAGTGTAGGACTGGCTGGGCGCCGTGTCTCACTCCTGTAATCCCAGCACTTTGGGAGGGCGAGTCCAGTGGATCACCTGAGGTCAGGAGTTCGAGACCAGCCTGGCCAATGTGGCAAAACCTCGCATCTACTAAAAGTACAAAAATTACAGATTCTTCCTTTTGGTTCAGGCTCCAGTATTGGGGCAAGACACTGTTACTGATACTGTTTTTAATGACACCAGACGTTTAGCCTGGTTACTGTGGATTTTATTCCTCCTGTCAAAAGCTGGCACTCCAGCCAGGCACGGTGGCTCACACCTGTAATCCCAGTACTTTGGGAAGCCGAGGCGGATGGCTCATTTGAGGTCAGGAGTTTGAGACCAGTCTGACCAACATGGTTAAACCCCGTTATCTACTAAAAGTACAAAGTTAGCCAGGCCTGGTAGTGGGCGCCTATAATCCCAGCTACTCGGGAGGCTGAGGCAGGAGAATCCCTTGAACCCAGGAGGTGGAGATTGTAGTGAGCCAAGATCAAGCCACTGCACTCCAGCGTGGGCAACAGAGGAGACTCTGTCAAGCAAAACAAAACAAAGGCTGGGTGCGGTGGCTCACGCCTGTAGTCCCAATACGTTGGGAGGCTGAGGCGGGTGGATCACGAGGTCAAAGAGATCGAGACCATTCTAGCCAACCTGGTGAAATCCCGTCTCTACTAAAAATACAAAAAGCAGCTGGGTGTGGTGGTGTGCACTTGTAGTCCCAGCTACTCGGGAGGATGAGGCAGGAGAATCGCCTGAACCTGGGAGGTGGAGGTTGCAGCGAGCTGAGATCGTGCCACTGCACTCCAGCCTGGTGACAGAGTGAGACTCCATATCAAAAAAAAAAAAAAAAAAAGCTGGCACTCCAGGGGCTGGGCACTGTGGTTCATGCCTATAATCCCAGCACTTTGGGAGGCAAGAGGATCAATTGAGCTCAGTCGTTTGAGACCAGCCTGGACAACATAGTGGCCCCCACCCCCAACCCCCGCCCTACTCTCCAACTCTTAAAAAAAAAAAAAAGAAGCAGGCATTCTATAACCAGCACAAGTTGTTAAGACAAAGCTAAATTGGCCAGGTGCAGTGGCTCATGCCTGTAATCACGGTGGCTCAAGCTTGTAATCCCACTTTGGGAGGCCGAGGCAGGTGGATCACTTGAGCCCAAGAATTCAAGACTAGCCTGGGCAACATGAGGAAACCTCCTCTCTACCAAAAATATAAAAATTGGCCAGTCTCATAAACTGGTCTCTAAATAAACATTTTAAAAATATTTAAAAATTTAAAAAAAGGCCAGGCGCAGTGGCTCACGCCTATAATCCCAGCACTTTGGGAGGCCAAGGCGGGCATATTGCTTGAGCCCAGGAGTTCAAGACCAGCCTGGGCAACATGGCAAAACCCCATCTCTACAAAAAATTAGCTGGGTGTAGTGGCATGTGCCTTTAGTCCCAGCTACTCTGGAGGCTGAGATGGGATGGTGGCTTGAGCCTGGGAAGTGGAGGTTGTAGTAAGCTAAGATTGTGACATTGCACTCCAGCCTGGACAACATAGCAAGACCTGATCTCTACAGGAGAAAAAAAAAGATATTCTTCTGGCCCAGTGAAATTGCAGACGAGGGAGATTCACGGATTTGTTGAATCATCTCTAGTCATTTTTTGTTTGTTTGTTTGTTTTTGAGATGGAGTCTCACTCTGTCGCTCAGGCTGGAGTGCAGTGGTGTGATCTGAACTCATTGCAACCTCCACCTCCTGGGTTCAAGCGATTCTCCTACCTCAGCCTCCCAAGTAGCTGGGATTACAGGGGTGCACCACCACACCTGGCTAATTTTTGTATTTTTAGTAGAGACAGCATTTTGCCATGTCATCCAGGCTGGTCTCAAACTCCTGAACTCAGTTGATCCACCCACCTCAGCCTCCCAAAGTGCTGACATTACAGGCGTGAGCCACTGCACCCAGCCTGTCTCTAGTCTGTGAAATACTATGACTTTGGTTTTCTCAGAAGAACTACGAGAGATGCATAACATTCATTTGAATAATAGAGCTATAATACACATTCTTAGCCCCTAGGACCTCCAGGGTCCTCATTTGTCTTATTAAGGTGCTGATCTCAGGCCCCCTCAACAGCAGGGAGGGTGTCTTGTTTATTCTCTGTACCTGACCCAGTGCTGGCCCCACTAAAGGTGCTCAACAAATCTTTTCAGAGTGAAGAAATGGCTACTTGACAGCAAACTCTTCTAGTTCTATTCTAGTTCTAATATTCTAGGAAACCAATTGCTCTTTTTTTTTTTTTGAAACAGAGTCTTGGCTGAGTGTGGTGGCTCACACCTGTAATCCTAGCACTTTGGGAGGCCAAGGTGGGTGGATCACCTGAGGTCAGGAGTTCAAGACCAGCCTGGCCATCATGGTGAAACCCCATCTTTTTAAAAAAAAAAAAAAAAAAAAGAAAGAAACAGAGTCTCACTCTGTCTCCCAGGCTGGAGTGCAGTGGCACGATATCGGCTCACTACAACCTCCACCTCCCAGGTTCAAGCAATTCTCCTGCCTCAGCCTCCTGAGTAGCTGGGATTATAGGCATATGCCAACACACCCAGCTAATTTTTGTATTTTTAGTAGAGATAGGGTTTCCCCATGTTGGTCAGGCTGGTCTCGAACTCCTGACCTGGTGATTTGTTCACCTCAGCCTCCCAAAGTGCTGGGATTACAGGCGTGAACCACTGTGCCTGGCCCCAATTGCTCTTAATGTAATGATGATAGTGGGTGTACTCAGCATTGAATAGAAAAGATTTAGATGAATAGCTAAATTTGGTGAGTTTTTATTTTGAAATAATTTCAAATTTATACAAAAATTACAAGAATAGAACAAAGAACTTTTCTTGTCTTCTGTGACTTCAACATTTTTTTTAAAGACTATGTCTTCCTGGCTGGGTGTGGTGGCTCACGCCTGTAATCCCAGCACTTTAGGGGAGGCCAAGGTAGGCGAATCACTTGAGGTCAGGAGTTCAAGACCAGCCTGGCCATCATGGTGAAACCCCATCTTTTTTTAAAAAAAAAAAAAAAAAGAAAAAAGAAACAGAGTCTCACTCTGTCTCCCAGGCTGGAGTGCAGTTCAGTGATCTCAGCTCACTCCAACCTCCACCTCCTGTGTTCAAAAGATTCTCATGTCTCAGCCTCCCGAGTAGCTGGGACTACAGGCATGCACTACCACGCCTGGCTAATTTTTGTGTCTTTAGTAGAGGCAGGGTTTCACCATGCTGACCAGGCTGGTCTCGAACGCCTGGCCTCATGTGATCTACTCACCGTCGCCTTCCAAAGTGCTGGGATTACAGGTGTGAGCCACCATGCCTGGCTGGCTGACATTAACAGTTTTGAAGTGTATAAGCCTGTTGTTTTGTGGTGTTGGGTCTCAGAAAGCAATACACCAAAATGAAAGCCTCCGATGCAGCCCAAGAAGCAAACGTTTTTTTTAACTTCTGCCCTCCTCTCCCTCAGGCCCATTCTCCCCCGAAGTAGGCCAGAACAGTTTGAATCGTTCTTCCCCCAGGCAGGTCATAGAAAACAGAGTCCTTTTCCCCCAAAGCCAACCATAAAACCCTAAATATAGGCCAGGCAAGGTGGCTCACATCTGTAATCCCAGCACTTTGGGAGGCAGAGGTGGACGGATCATGAGGTCAGGAGACCAGGCCCATCCTGGCTAACACAGTGAAACCCATCTCTACTAAAAATAAAAATTAAAAAAAAAAAAATTAACGAGGTGTGGTGGCACGCGCCTGTAGTCCCAGCTACTTGGGAGGCTGAGGCAGGAGAATAGCTTGAACCCGAGAGGGGGAAGTTGCAGTGAGAGCCGAGATCACACCACTGTACTCCAGCCTGGGCGACAGAGCGAGACTCCATCTCAAAAAAAAAAGAACAAACAAAAAAACCTTAAATATATGACTCTAACTTTCCCTCCATCTTTTGGTGTAAAAACTGGCCACAAAGAAATTATATGGGCTGGGTGTGGTGGCTCATGCCTGTAGTCCCAGCACTTTGGGAGTCCGAGGCAGGTGGATCACGAGGTCAAGAGATTGAGACCATCCTGGCCAACATGGTGAAATACCGACTCTACTAAAAATACAAAAATTAGCTGGGCGTGGTGGCACACACCTGTAGTCCCGCTACTTGGGAGGCTGAGGCAGGAGAATTGCTTGAACCCAGGAGACAGAGGTTGCAGTGAGCTGAGATTGCGCCACTGCACTTCAGCCTGGGCGACAGAGTGAGACTCCGTCTCAGGAAAAAAAAAAAAAAAAAGAAATTATCTGACCTACCTTGTGTAACTGTAGGCCGTAAGATCCCATTCCAGAGAGAGTCCTGCCCCACACCCAGAAAGAAAGAATGCTACAGAGAGGCCAGGAAGAATCTAGACAGACAGGCATTGCTGGCTTCCCCACTCAGACTATTAGCATCAGATCATACCTTTTATGTTCAATCATTTGCATAAAAATGTACAGTTTCCCCCATATCTTTGGGTTTTCCTTCTGAAGGCTCCCATATGTACATGCTACATAAATTTGTACACCTTTTTGACTATTGCTTTGCCGTTTGCAAGTTGATTTTTTCACAGTGAATCTTCAGAGGGCCCCTTGGCTCCTACAGTAGAATATCCCTTAATTTGGATTTGTCTGTTATTTCTTCATGATTTGATTCAGATGATGCATTTTTGGCAGGATGCATTTTGGCCAAAGTGATAAGTAGGAGAAAAGGCATACAAATATATTTGATCATAGTTTTGCTTTGTTTTGTTTGAGACAGGGTCTTGCTCTGTCACCCAGACTAGAGTGCAGTGGTGCAACCGTAGTTCATTGCAGCCCCAATCTCTTGGGCTCAAGCATTGATCATAGTTTAATTAATTAATTAATTTTTCAGACAGAGTCTTACTCTGTCGCCCAGGCTGGAGTGCAGTGGCATGATCTCGGCTCACTGCACCTTCGCCTCCCGAGTTCAAGTGATTCTCCTGCCTCAGCCTCCTGAGTAGCTGGGATTACAGGCACCCACCACCATGCCTGGCTAATTTTTGTATTTTTAGTAGAGACGAGGTTTCATCATGTTGGCCATGCTGGTTTCCAACTCCTGGCCACAAGTGATCTGGCCACGTTGGCCTCCCAAACTGCTGGGATTACAGGTGTGAGCCACTGTGCCTGGCTGATCATAGTTTTATATGATACAGAAACCTTCAGAATGAAGATACAGGGAAAATTGTCCTTTTTTTTTTTTTTTTTTTTTTTTTGACGGAGTCTTGCTCTGTTGCCCAGGCTGGAGTGCAGTGGTACAATCTCGGCTCACTGCAACCTCTGCCTCTTCAGTTCAAGTCATTCTCCTGCCTCAGCCTGAATAGCTGGGACTACAGGAGTGCGTTACCACACCTGGCTAATTTTTTTGTACTTTTAGTAGAGATGGGGTTTCATCCTGTTGGTCAGACTGGTCTTGAACTCCTTACCTCAGGTGATTCATCTGCCTTGGCCTCCCAAAGTGTGGGATTACACGTGTAAGCCATTGCACCCAGCCTATTTCTCTAGGTTTAATTATTTGCTCAGTGTTAAGGCAGCACTGTGGAAAGTTGTCTGTGTGACTGGAGTGCTATCAGGCCTGTCTATGTGATTATCAGGGAGTATTGGCCTGCCACAGTGATATAGTGAAGAAAGAAAGAAAGAAAACAGTGGGAGGCCCAGGTGGGTGGATCATGAGGTCAGGAGATGGAGATCATCCTGGCTAACATGGTGAAACCCCGTCTCTACTAAAAATACAAAAAATTAGGTAGCACGCACCTGTAATCCCAGCTACTCTGGAGCCTGAGGCAGGAGAATCGCTTGAACCTCAGAGGCGGAGGTTGCAGTGAGTCAAGATCGTGCCATTGCACTCCAGCCTGGACGACAGAGAGAGACTCTGTCTCAAAAAAAAAAAGAAAAGAAAGAAGAAAGTATAAGCATTATACCAGCGAACTCCTCCCTCGGTGAGAGTTTCATATTCACCCCAGCATCCTCCCCACCCTTTGTTTCCCAGATCTACTAGAAAAACAGGACCATCTAGTGGGGACACTCCTTTAGTCCTCTCATGTTATTGAGCATACACTCGTGTTCATCAACACTTCATAATTTTATCTCCCCCTGTTTTAGACAACCAGTGTTTTCATAGCCTCAGCCACTTCTATAACCACCTGATGGGTTCCTGCAGCACAAACAAAATCTGTTCATAGAGATCATGGCATTACGTCAGGAAAGAGTTTAATTGACACAAGGCTGGCCACACCACGTGGGAGTTGGCATTATTAGTCAATCTCCTGGAAGGCTCAGAGATTAGGAATGATTCAAATACAGTTTCCAGGGGTAGGGGTGGTGGCAGCTAGGTAGTGGGTGCTTGCTGCTGATTGGTTGAGGGTGCAACCGTAGGGGTGTGGCAAATGGTCCTCCTGCAGGTTGAGTCACTTCTGAGGGGAGCCACAGGAGTGGTTGGTGGGGTCCATGTGGAGTTGTTGGTATCAGATATGCAAAAAACCTGAAAAGATACCTCCAAAGGCCAATCTTAGGTCTGCAATAGTGATGTTACCTGGGGAAGTTGTGTAGCTTGTGACCTCTGGAATAATTGCTGGCAGTCTTAGCTGAATTTGGGCTCCTCTGTCCTCCTAGCCTGGTGGTCTCTCATTAGCTTTACAAAGGTGGTTGCGTTTTAAGGAAGGGCTATTAGCATTTAAACTATAAACTAAATGTCTCCCAGAGTTAGCTTGGCCCAAACCCAAGAATAATTAAGGGCAGCTTAGAGGCCAAGGGCAAGAGGGGCATTGGCTAGATCAGATCAGATCTCCTCAGTCCCCTGATTCTCTCACTGATACAATTTTTACAAAGGACATTTTACTTCTCTATGAAACTATGACTCTCAGGAGGAGATATTTTTGCTCATTGTTGGACATTATGGGCCATTCAGTGTGTTCCTTGTTCTGAAGAAACAATGGTCGGCTTTCCAAATCTGTGCACTATCTCTTGTTCTGCTTTTTCTTTTTCTTTTCTTTTCTTTTTTTGAGACAGAGTTTCACTCTTGTTGCGTGGGCTGGAGTGCCATGGTGCGATCTTGGCTCACTGCAACCTCCGCCTCCCAGGTTGAAGCAATGCCTCAGCCTCTCAAGTATCTGGGACCGCAGGCATGAACCACCAGGCCTGGCTAACTTTTTTTTTTTTTTTTGTATTTAGTAGAGATGGGGTTTCACCGTGTTGGTCAGGCTGGTCTCAAACTCCTGAACTCCGGTGATCCACCCGCCTTGGCCTCCCAAAGTGCTGGGATTACAGGTGTGAGCCACTGCGCCCGGCCATTGCTTTTTCTTTTTCTTTTTTTTTTTTTTGAGGCGGAGGCTCACTGTGTCACCCAGGCTGGAGTGCAGTGGCACGATCTCAGCTCACTGCAGCCTCCACCTCCCGGGTTCAAGTGATTCTCCTGCCTCAGCCTCCTGAGTAGCTGAGACTACAGGAGCATGCCACTATGCCTGGCTAATTTTTTCTATTTTTAGTAGAGATGGGGTTTTTACCGTGTTAGCCAGGATGATCTCCTGACCTCGTGATCCGCCCACCTCGGCCTCCCAAAGTGCTGGGATTACAGGCGTGAGCCACGGCGTCCAGCCTGCTTTTTCATTTTTTTAAATTAATTTTATTTTTGTGAGACAGAGTCTCACTCTGTCACCCAGGTGGGAGTGCAGTGGTGCGATCATAGCTCACTGCAGCCTTGACCTCCCAGGCTCAAGCAGTCCTCCCATCTCATCCTCCCAGGTAGTTGGGATTACAGGCACACACTACCACACCCTGCTAATTTTTATATTTTTGGTAGAAATGAGGTTGCCTAGGCTGGTCTCAAACTCCTGAGCTCAAGTGATCTGCCTGCCTCAGCCTCTTCAAGTGCTAGGATTACAGGCTTGAGCCACTGCACCAGGCCTTGTTCTGATTTTTTTGAAACATTTATAGCACTAGCAGGTAAGCAAAGCCCAGTCCAGAGTCAGCATCTAATCCTGTCAAGACAATCTGTAATGCCCCCAGGGCTACCAGCATGAGCCTCACTTGCCAGCTATGACCAGGACCTTGCACCACATGATCTGCACCATAGTCACAGGCAGATTGTCCCTTGCTGACAAACAGAGCACTTCTTCCTTGCACTATGTGCCTGAGAGGGTACAAGAGGAACGTGTTGATGAAAAGAGTCAAATTTGGCAGGGCACAGTGGCTCACTCCTGTAATCCCAGCACTTTGGGACGTTAAGGTGGGCAGATCATCTGAGGTTAGGAGTTCGAGACCAGCCCAACCAACATGGTGAAACCCTGTCTCTGCTAAAAAAAACATACAGGCCAGGCGCAAAGGCTCATGCCTGTAATCCCAGCACTTTGGGAGGCCGAGGTGGGCAGATCATGAGGTCAGGAGATCAAGACCATCCTGGCTAACACAGTGAAACCCCGTCTCTACTAAAAATACAAAAAAATTAGCTGGGCACAGTAGTATGTGCCTGTAGTCCCAGCTACTCGGGAGGCTGAGGCAGGAGAATCGCTTGAACCTGGGAGGTGGAGGTTGTAGTGAGTCGAGGTCATGCCACTGCACTCCACCCTGGGTGACAGAGTGAGACTCTGTCTCAAAAAAAAAAAAAAAAAAATCAAAGAGATTTATTCTGAGCCAAATAGGATTGGCCATGGCTTGTGACACAGCCCTCAGGAGGTCCTGAGAACATGTGCAAGGGGATCAGGGTGCAGCTTGGTTTTATACATTTTAAGGAGGCATGAGACATCAATCAAATACATTTAAGGAATACATTGATTTGGTCTAGAAAGGTGGGACAACCGAAAGCGGGGTGGTGGGGGCTTCCAGGCTATAGGTGAATTTAAACATTTTCTGGTTGACGGTTGATTGAGTTTGTCTAAAGACCTGGGATCAATAGAAAGGAACTGTTCAGGTTAAGGTGAAAGATTTTGGAGAGGCCAGGCAGTGTCTCATGCTTGTAATCCCAGCACTTTGGGAGGTTGAGGCAGGCAGATCATGAGGTCAGGAGATCAAGACCATCCTGGCTAACATGGTAAAACCCCATATCTACTAAAAACACAAAAAATTATCCAAGTGTGGCTGGGCGCAGTGGCTCACACCTGTAATCCCAGTACTTTGGGGGACCAAGGCAGACGGATCACGAGATCAGGAGTTTGAGACCATCCTGGCAAACATGGTGAAATCCTGTCTGTACTAAAAATACAAAAATTGCCAAGCACAGTGGCTCACGCCTGTAATCCAAGCACTTTGGGAGGCTGAGGTGGGAAGATCACGAGGTCAAGAGATCGAGACCATTCTGACCAACATGGTGAAACCCTGTCTCTACTAAAAATACAAAAAATTTAGCTGGGCATGGTGGTGGCAGATCATGATGTCCGTAGCTGCCTGTAGTCCCAGCTACTCAGGAGGCTGAGGCAGGAGAATTGCTTGAACCCAGGAGGCGGAAGTTTCAGTGAGCCGACATCGCACCATTGCACTCCAGCCTGGGTGACAGAGTGAGACTCCCCTTCTCAAAAAAAAATTTAGCCGGGAGTGGTGGCATGCACCTGTAGTCCCAGCTACCCAGGAGGCTGAGGCAGGAGAATCGCTTAAACCTGGGAGGCGGAGGTTGCAGTGAGCCGAGATCGCACCACTGCACTCCAGCCTGGGTGATAGAGCAAGACTCTGTTGGATGGATCACTTGAAGTCAAGAGTTCGAGACCAGGCTGGCCAACCTTGTGGACATGGTCTCTACTAAAAATACAAAAAAAAAAAAAAAAAAAATGCTGGGTGTGGTGGTGGGTGCAGCTGCTTGGCAGGCTGAGGCAGGAGAATCGCTTGAACCCGGGAGGCAGAGGTTGCAGTGAAATGTAATCATGCTGAGATGGGATTGTTCCCTTGATTCCCTTTGTGGTTGAGAACTGGAGTGGCTGCTTTCACTCAGCCTGCCACTGACCACTCCTCTCAAAAGGGAGCAGGCGAGCAAGCAGTTGCAGGAACCAGAGGGAACAAGCCAGCAGTCGCTCCTCTCTGGTGGGAGCAGGCTCTGTGTGGGGTCTGCAGCAGTGTCCAAGCCTCTGCCCTCTTGGCACCCGAGTTCTTGTCTGGCATCCAGGAAGAATCAGGTTACACAAATAGATTGAAGGGTAGTGTATGCCAAGAATTTTATTGGGTGATGGCTCTTAGCGGGATGGGAGTTGGAAAGGGGATGGTGTGGGAAGGTGATCTTTCCCTGAAGTTGCACTGTTTGAAGTTAGCTGCCTCTATCTGGAGTGTCCACGAGCAGTTGCTGCTTCTCTGCTTATTGCTCAGCAGCTTGTATCCCTGACCATCAGCCCCTGGGAGAGGCCTCACAGATACAGGGTCATATCTATGATGGGACACCAGCTTTACCAGGCAGGCAACAGAGCAAGACTCTGTCTCAAAAAATTAAAATTAAAATAACAACAAAAAAAGTCATTGAAGGCAGCCAGGTGTGGTGGTACTCGCCTGTAGTCCCAGCTATTGGGAGGCTGAGGCAAGGGGAATCACTTGAGCACAGGAGTTTGAGGCTGCAGTGAGTTATGATCCCACCACTGCACCCCAGCCTTGGTGACAGAGTGAGACCTTGCCTCTAAAAAAAATTAAGGCCAGGCACACTGGCTCACGCCTGTAGTCCCAGCATTTTTTTTTTTTTTTTGAGACGGAGTCTGTCTCTGTCGCCCAGGCTGGAGTGCAGTGGCGCTATCTCTGCTCACTGCAGTCTCTGCCTCCTGGGTTCAAGCAATTCTCCTGCCTCCCAAGTACAGGCATGTGCTGCCATGCCAGCTAATTTTTGTATTTTTTTTTTTTTTTTGAAATGGAGTCTCACCCTGTTGCCCAGGCTGGAGTACAATGGTGTGATCTTGGCTCACTGCAACCTCTGCCTTCCGGGTTCAAGCGATTCTCCTGCCTCAGCCTCCCACGTAGCTGGGATTACAGGCATGCACCACCACGCCTGGCTAATTTTTGTATTTTTCAGTACAGACAGGTTTCACCATGTTGGCCAGGCTGGTCTCAAACTCCTGACCTCGTGATCTGCTCACCTTGGCCTCCCAAAGTGCTGGGAGTACAGGCATGAGCCACTGCACCAGCCTTATTTATTTTTTTGAGACGAAGTCTCTCTCTGTTGCACAGGCTGGAGTGCAGTAGCTCAATCTCTGCTCACTGCAACCTCCACCTCCCAGGTCCAAGCAATTCTCATGCCTCAGCCTCCCAAGTAGCTGGGATCACAGGTGCAGGCCACCATGCCCAGCTAATTTTGTATTTTTAGTAGAGACGGGGTTTCACCAAGTTGGCCAGGCTGGTCTCGACTTCCTGACCTCAAGTGACCTACCTGCCTCAGCCTTCCGAAATGCTGGGATTACAGGTATGAGCCACTGCAGCTGACCTAATTTTGTATTTTTAGTAGAGACGGGGTTTCACCATGGTGGCCAGGATGGTCTGGATCTCTTGACCTTGTGATCCACTCGCCTCAGCCTCCCAAAGTTCTGGGATTACAGGCGTGAGCCACCATGCTCGGCCAATTTTTTTTTTTTTTTTTTTTAATAAAGTCAGGGTGTTGCTTTGTTCTCAGGATGGTCTTGAACTCCTGGCCACAAACAGTCCTCCCACCTTGGCCTCCTAGAGCACTGGGATTACAGGTGTGAGCCACCATTCTGGGCCACACGTAGCTTTTTAATATGGTTTTGGTTTATTATTATTTTGAAACAGGGTCTTACTCTGTTTCCCAGGCTAGAGTATAATGATGTGATCATAGCTCACTGCAGCTTCAACCTCCTGTGGTGAAGTGATCCTCCTGCCTCCGCCTCCTAAGTAGCTGGGACTATAGGTGAGAGACACCACGCCTGGCTAATTTCTGTATTTTTTTAATAGAGATAGGGTGTTGCCATGTTGCCTAGGCTGGTCCTGAATTCCTAGTCTCAAGGAATCCACCCTCCTTGGCCTCCCAAAGAGCTGAGATTACAGGGGTGAACCACTGTGCCTGGCCTAATTTTTTAATTTTTTCATAGAGATGAAGCCTCACTCTGTTGTCAAGGCTGGTCTGTGTTTGTTTGTTTTTAAATACATGAATGCATATCCTATAAAAAAATTTTTTTTTTTTTTAAATTTGGAACACTGCCGGCCGGGCCCAGTGGCTCATGACTGTAATCCCAGCACTTTGGGAGGCAGAGGCGGGAGGATCCACCTGAGGTCAGGAGTTCGAGACCAGCCTGGATAACATGGTGAAACCCCCTTTCTATGAAAATACAAAAATTAGCTGGGCATGGTGGTACATGCCTATAGTCCCAGCTACTTGGGAGGCTGAGGCAGGAGAATTGCTTGAACCTGGGAGGTAGAGGTTGCAGTGAGCCAAGATCATGCCATTGCACTCCAGCCTGGGCAACAAGAGCGAAACTCTATCTCAAAAAAAAACACAAAAAACTATTCTTCAAGATGCTTTTGGTGTCATATATCTGCCAATCTTTGCTTTGTAGTCTATTTGGTTTATCAGGAATCTTCAAAATCCATCTCAACTATTTGGTTACAGGAGCCTATGATGCTGCCCAAACCTGGGATCTTTTACCTCCCCTGGGAGGTCAGTGCAGGCCAAGTTCCTGATGGCAGCACACTGAGGACATTTGGCAGGTGAGAATGGTTATGTTTTTCACTAGTGGGGTGATAGTTAAATGTCTTTCTCTACCCTTCCACAAAAATAATTAAAATAGTTTTTCTGTTTTTTTTTTTTTTTTTTTTTTTTTGAGACAAGAGTCTCATTCTTGTCACCCAAGCTGGAGTGCAGTGGCACAATCTTAGCTCACTGCAACCTCCACCTCCTGGATTCAAGTGATTCTCCTGCCTCAGCCTCCCGAATAACTGAGACTACAGGTGCACACCACCACCCTGGCTAATTTTTTTTTTTTTTTTGAGATGGAGTTTTGTTCTTGTTGCCTGGGCTGGAGTGCAATGCTGTGATCTTGGCTCACTCCAACCTCTGATTCCTGTGTTCAAGCAATTCTTTTGCCTCAGCCTCCCGAGTAGCTGGGATTACAGGCATATACCGCTACCACACCCAGCTAATTTTGTATTTTTAGTAGACTGGGTTTCTCCATGTTGGTCAGGCTGGTCTTGAACTCGTGACCTCAGGTGATCTGCCTGGAGTGCTGGGATTACAGGTGTGAGCCACTGCACCTGGCCTAATTTTGGTATTTTTTAGTAGAGACATGGTTTCACCATGTTGGCCGAGTTGTTCTCAAACTCCTGACCTCGTGATCTGCCTGCCTCTGCCTCCCAAAGTGCTGGGATTGCAGGCATAAGCCACCACACCTGGCCAAAATAGATTTTTATAACTTTGTCTAATTGTATTAAACTACTGAAAAAATTAATATTCATTGTAAAAAATGTAGATAGTCCATGAAGGGATAAAGAGGAAGGAAAAGTCACCCATAATCCCATTGTCCAGACAACCACTGCTAACCTTTGGTGATTATCTTCATGTGGTCTTCCACATGTATGTGTTTGTATGTGAGGGTGGGTATGGAGACACCCAATGTATGTATATGCATATATACTCTGTCAGTTATATATCAGTTATATATTGCTGTGTAACAAATTACCCCCCCCACACACACACAATTTTACTTTTTAGTAGAGACAGGGTCTCCCTGTATTGTCAAGGCTGGTGTCAAACTCCTGGATCAAGTGGTCCTCCTGACTCAGCCTCCCAAAGTGCTGGGATTACAGGCATGAACCACTGTGCCCAGCCTCCCCCAAATTTGAAATAACTACTGTCTCATACTTACTGTAGATCAGGAATTTGGGAGTGGTTTAGCTGTTTGGATCTGGCTCAGGGTCACTCAGGGGAGTGTTGTCGAGATGTTGGCCAGGGCTGCTATTATCTGAAGGCTTGACCGGGGCCGGGAGCTCTAATTCCAAGGTGGCTTGTTCACATGTTTGGCAAATTAGTGCTGGCTCTTGGCAAGACAACTAAGTTCCTGACAATGTGGATTTCTCTGTAGTTCTGTGTGAGGTTCCTCATAACACAGCAGTTTCTGCCAGAAGCAGTGACCAAGAAAAAGAGCAGGGTGAAAACTAAAATGTCTTTCATGACTTAGCCCCCTAGCCCCCAAAGTCAGTCTCAAGTCATTTCTGCAGTATCCTATTGATTACATAGGTCAGCCTTACTCAGCATGGTAGAGGATGCACAAGGATGTGAATATCAGGAGGTGAGAATCATGGGGAGAATCTTAGAGACATATGTATACACATATACAGAAGTATTTTAACCTAGCCTGGGCACAGTGGCTCATGCCTGTAATCCCAGCACTTTTGGAGGCTGAGGCAGGCGGATCACCTGAGGTTAGGAGTTTGAGACCAGCCTGGCCAAAATGGCAAAACTCCATCTCTACTAAAAATACAAAAATTTACCAGGTGTGTTGGCAGGCGCCTGTAATCCCCGCTACTCAGGAGGCTGGGGCAGGAGAATCACCTGAACCCAGGAGGCAGAGGTTGCAGTGAGCCAAGACTGCACCACTGCACTCCAGCTTGGGTGACAGAGCAAGACTCCATCTCAAAAAAAAAAAAAGAAAAGAAAAAAATGGCTCACGCCTGTAATCCCAGCACTTTGGGAGGCCAAGGCAGGTGGATCACAAGGGTAAAAGATCGATACCATCCTGGCCAACCTGGTGAAAACCTGTCTCTACTAAAAATACAAAAATTAGCTGGGTATGGTGGTGCGTGCCTGTAGTCCCAGCTACTTGGGAGGCTGAGGCAGGAGAATCACTTGAACCCAGGAGGCAGAGGTTGCAGTGAGCTGAGATCGTACCACTGCACTCCTGCCTGCCGACAGAGCAAGACTCCATCTCAAAAACAGAAAAAAATGAGTAAACTGATCATTAACAAAATTAAAAGCTTCTGCTTATCAAAATATACCATTAAGAAAATTAAAGGCAAGGGGAAGAAAATTAAAAGGAATTCCCTCGCGTTCTACAATGTAGACTGAAAACATTTTTTCTGATTTGTTGCTGTGATTTGTATTTCTCTGATCAGATTGAGGCTGAACACTTCTCCAGAGGTTTCTTGGCCATGCAACCCTTTTGAGCATGGTGGTGGTTCTACTATGGATGGAAAGTTTTGCATTTCTTCTGCCCTCCAGGTTGTGCCTCTACGACATGATCCAGTCTAGAGTGACGCTGACAGCGCAGCACAGATCCGATCAGCACCAGGTTCTGGTCTGTACCAAGTTGGTGGAGCCCTTCCATGCCCAGGTGGGCTCCCTGTACATCGTCCTTGGGGAGCTCCAGCACCAGCAGGGTGAGCTGCAGCCGCACACCTGCTTTCTCATCCTGGGGCCTGAGCTGGGGCAGTCTTTGGGGCAGTCAGTGAGGAATGGGCTTGTGACCCAACAGGAGTGTCTCATCAGGGTTGACGTTTCTTCCAAATCAGCCCGCAAGTTCAAGGACTCTTGAGGATTCAACTCAGAGTGGACTGGCCACATGGTGCCAACTCAAAGACAGGGTGGCTGGCACCTGTAATCTCAGCACTTTGGGAGGCCTAGGCTGGTGGATCACCTGAAGTCAGGAATTCAAGACCAGCCTGGCCAACATGGCAAAACCCCGTCTCTACTAAAAATACAAAAATTAGCTCATTGATTTGGGTGAGGTTTGGGAGGGAGGAATGGGCACAAAGGACCTTTGCAAAATGGTTTCTACCTTGACTACAGTCCAGAAACCCTCATGGCGTTCTCTGACGGTCTCACTCCTACAGTGAGTCTCTGGAGCTCTCGGGAACACACTGCCCGGGGTCTGGAACTTAAGGCCCCATTGCAAATACCGGAAAGGTTAGTTTGTTTGTTCATTTATTTATTCATTTAGAGATGGAGTCTTGCTCTGTGGCTCAGGCTGGAATGCAGTGATGCAATCTCGGCTCACTGCAACCTCCGTCTTCCAGATTCAAATGACTCTTCTGCCTCAGCCTCCCAAGTAGCTGGGATTACGGGCACCTGCCATCATGCCCAGCTAATTTTTACATTCTTCGTAGAGAGAGGGTTTCACCATGTTGGCCAGGCTGGCCTTGAACTCCTGCTGTCAAGTGATCTGCCTGCCGTAGCCTCCCACAGTACTGGGATTACAGGTGTGACCACCGCACCCGGCCCTATCCTGCCATTTCTGTATGGATTGCCTATCGGAGAAACCAAATGGTTGATGAAGGAAAGTTCTTTTTTTTTTTTTTGAGACGGAGTCTCACTCTGTTGCCAGGCTGAAGTGGAGTGGCATGATCTCGGCTCCCTGCAACCTCTGCCTTTCAGTTCAAGCAATTCTCCTGCCTCAGCCTCCCAAGTAGCTGGGACTACAGTCATGTGCCACCAATCCCAGCTAATTTTTGCATTTTTAGTAGAGACTGGGTTTCACTATTTTGGCCAGATGGTCTATCTTGATCATTTGACCTTGAGATCCGCCTGCCTCGGACTCCCAAAGTGCTGGAATGATAGGCGTGAGCCACCGCGTCCATCCTAGAAAGTTCTTTAGAGAAAAGTTACAGTGAATAAACACAGGAGAAATGCGTAACTTCAAAGTCATCACTTTAAAAGCCCTTACAAGATAAAAAAAATCCAGGCCACGGTCCTGGCTAGGGGCCAAAATCATTATGAAACATTTTGATGGGAGCATTGGGATGGAGGGTCCCACTGGCAGTGCCTGGGCCAGCCTGATCAATGTAAACGTGATAAAAATCAGGACAAACATCATGTGCCTCCGATATGAGGCATGAGGAGGACACACATAGCACCATCTCTGATGGGTTCTTGCCAAAAAAATTGAACCTGAAGCTAATCAGGCCTCAGAGGAAGCAGCCTGTTACCAGGCACGGACCAGTTCACTACTCTAATAATTTGCATCACAACCTGTTTTTTGTGTTTTTTTTCCTTAAAATATTTCTGTCTTAATTTTTTTTTTCTTTCTTTTTTTTTTTTAAATGAGATGGCGTCTTACTCTGTTACCCAGGCTGGAGTGTATGGTGTGATCTCTGCTCGCTGCAACCTCCGTCCCCTGGGTTCAAGTGATTCTCCTGCCTCAGCCTCCCGACTAGCTGGGATGATAGACCCAGCTAATTTTTGTGTTTTTAGTAGGGACGGGATTTCACTATCTTGGCCAGGCAGGTCTTGAGCTCCTGACCTCGTGATCCACCCGCCTAGGCTTCCCAAAGTGCTGGGATTACAGATGTGAGCTACTGTGCCCGGCCTGTCTTGATTTTCTAAGTCAAACATGCTTGTCATTCATGGTGGGACTGGGAATCAAAGAGGAGGAGGAGGGAGGAGAGCATCAGGCCCACTGTGCTCCAGCCTCCCTGATCTCTGGCCTGGGCAGAGGGGGCATCCTGTGGCTGCGTTAAACCTTCCTGTGAAGGCCAAGTGTGGTGGCTCATACCTGTAATCTCAGCACTTTGGGATGCCAAGGAGGGAGGATTGCTTGAGGCCAGGAGTTTGAGATCAGCCTGGGTAACACAGTGAGACCCCATCTTTACAAAAATTAAAAAATTAGCCAGGTGTGGTGGTACATGCTTGTAGTCCCAGTTACTTGAGAGGCTGATGCGGGAGGATTGCTTGAGCCCAGGAGTTCAAGGTTACAGTGAGCCGAGATTGTACTACTGCACTCCAGCCTGGGTGACAGAGTGAGACCCTATGTAAAAAAAGAGAGAGAGAGAGAAAAAAAGGCCAGGTGCAGTGGCTCACACCTGTAATTCCAGCACTTTGGGAGGCTGAGGCAGGCAGATCACAAAGTCAAGAGTTCCAGACCAGCCTGGCAAATATGGTAAAACCCTGTCTCTACTCAAAATACAAAAATTAGCTGGGCATGGTGGCGGGTGCCTGTAGTCCCAGCTCAGTGAGGCTGAGGCAGGATAATTGCTCGAACTCGGGAGGTGGAGGTAGCAGTGAGCCGAGATCACACCACTGCACTCTAGCCTGGGCAACAGAGCAAGACTCTGTCTCAAAAAAAAAAATTAAAAAAAAAAAAGTCGGGGTTTGGTGGCTCATACCTGTAAGCCCAGCGCTTTGGGAGGCCAAGGTGGGTGGATCACCTGAGGTCAGGAGTTCAAGACCAGCCTGGCCAACATGGTGAAACTCCGTCTCTGCTAAAAATACAAAGATTAGCCAGATATGGTGGCATGTGCCTGTAATCCCAGCTACTCAGGAGGCTGAGGCAGGAGAATTGCTTGAACCCAGGAAGCAGAGGTTGCAGTGAGCCGAGATTGTGCCATTGCACTCCAGCTTGGGCAACAAGGGCAAAACTTCGTCTCAAAAAAAATAAAAGAGGAAAAAAAAAGTCCAGGTGTGGTTGCTCACACCTGTAATTCCAACACTTTGAGAAGGGAGGATCGCTCAAGCCCAGGAGTTCAAGACCAGCCTGGGAAATGTAGCAAGAGCCTGTTTCTATAAATAAATAAATAAATAAAAATAAAACAGGCTGGGCATAGTGGCTCATGCCTGTAATCCCAGCACTTTGGGAGGCTGAGGTGGGTGGATCACCTGCGATCAGGAGTTAGAGACCATCCTGACCAACATGGAGAAACCCCGTCTCTACTAAAAACACAAAAATTAGCTGGGCGTGGTAGCACATGCCTGTAATCCCAGCTACTCGGGAAGCTGAGGCAGGAGAATTGCTTGAACCGAGGAGGCGGAGGTTGCAGTGAGCTGAGATTGCACCATTGTACCCCAGCATGAGCAACAAGAGTGAAACTCTGTCTCAAAAAAAAAAAAGAAAGAAAAGAAATGAAACAATAAACCTTCCTGTGCCAGGTCCAAAGTTCTGTGGGGACACAAAGGTTGATCAGACATGAATCCTGCCCTGTGGCTCCACTGAAAGTTCTGAGGACCAGCGAGAGGTCACCTTTCAGAAATGTTTGCAGAAGAGCTAGCTAAGACCAACAGGTGAAGACATGCTGGGGTGTGCTAAAACCCACAGACCTGACACCTGCTGATGCCCTGAAAAGGCCTGAGAGCCTCCTGTCCTGGAACTAAAGTGTGGGCACAGCCTTTCCCAGGCCTATTCCAGAGGCCCTCAGAGCACGCCCGGGCACTGGACCACAGCAAGCAGCTACTCACACACCCTCGCCCTGCATCCTCTGCCTTCTGGTTTTCTCTCACTGCACCCCCGCACCCTGCAATCAGAAACCTTCCTGTGTGGCTGGGCTCAGGGACTCACTCATCTAGCATGTTGGGAGGCTGAGGTGGGAGGATCACTGGAACCCAGGAGTTCGAGACCAGCTTAGGCAACACAGAGAGACTCCATCTCTACAAAAGAAAATGTTAGCGGGGTTTGGTGGCTCATGCTTGTAGTCTCAGCTACTTGGGAGGCTGAGGCAGGAGGATGGCTTGAGGCTGGGGTTTGATGCTGCAGTGAGCTATGGTCACACCACTGCACTTGAACCTGGGTGACAAAATGAGACCCTGTTTCTAAAGAAAAAGAAAGAGGCCAGGCACAGTGGCTCATGCCTGTAATCCCAGCACTTTTGGGAGGCTGAGGCGCGTGGATTACTTGAGTCCAGAAGTTCGAGACCAGCCTGGGTAACATGGTGAAACCCCGTCTCTACAAAAAATACAAAATTTAGCAGGGTGTGTTGTTGCAGGCATGCCTGTAGTCCCAGCTGCTGGGGAGGCTGAGGTGGGAAGATCACTTGAGCCAGGGAAGTGGAGGTTGCAGTGAGCTGAGACTCTACCACTGCACTACAGCCTGGGTGACGGAGTGCGACCCTGTCTAAAAAAAAAAAAAAAAAAGAAGGCCGGGCACAGTGGCTCACACCTGTAATTCCAGCACTTTGGGAGGCCAAGGCAGGTGGATCACTTGTGGTAGGGAGTTCGAGACCAGCCTGGGAAATATGGGGAAACCCCATCTCTACTAAAAATACAAAATTAGCCGGGCGTGGTGATGCATGTCTGTAATCCCAGGTACTTGGGAGGCTGAGGCAGGAGAATCACTTGAACCTGGGAGGTGGAGGTTGCAGTGAGCCAAGATCACACCACTGCATTCTGGCCTGGGCGACAGAGCAAGAGTCTGCATAAAAAAAAAAAAAAAAGAGAGAGAAAGAATAAAGAGAAGAAAAAGAAAAAAAAGAGAAAGGGAGGGATGGGGGGGAACCTTCCAGGCGTCCCGTGTGCACCACCCTCTTCAAGCATCCCTACCAGCTGGCTCCGGGACTTGCCCAAACCCTCCTCCCCAGACCACACACCCACAGTCTAGATCGGGCCGAGTTCCACCGGCTCCTTAGGCGTGTCACATCCACACATCCCTCCCTGCCTCCCTGCTGCCAACCGGTTCCACCACTATTCACCTCTGCCCCAATTACACATGTCTCCCGCCCGCTGCCACACCTTGGACTTGTCTCCCTGAGATTGCCGTCCTGGGGCCCCAGTGCACGCCGCCCACTCTCGCTTCTACTTCTGCCGCGGCCCCGTCAGGACCTGTGGACTCAGGACTCCAGGGCTGTTTCCCCGCCTCTCTTCCCCTCAAGGCCTTGCCTTCCATCGCTCCCGCTCCGAGACCCCAGCCTCCACCTTCCTGGTCCTGGGAACTGTTGAGTGCAGAGAGCTCTGAGGATTTAGAGCACAGTGATTTCAGGGGCTCACTGGGGTCCCCCTGTACTGCCTAGAAATCCTTCGTGTCCTGGCCACGCCCCCCTCCCAGACACCACACCCCTGCCTGGTAAGAACCTGCTTCCTCTCCTCCCCTGTCCAAACCTGCAGATTGCTTTATGTCCCAGCTAGAACTGAGGCCATAGGCAGCCGTTCTTCCTCCTACAATCAGACACTGAAACGGCCACTGTTAGCTTCTTCCTCTAGTCTAAGAGGAAGTGGGTCCCTCCTACCTAAAAGGTTACCACTGTTCTTCCCTCTCGACATGTAAGGCACTCAAGCCTCCTGTATATGGAAATAATAGTCCCAATGTTAAGACGTCATCTTCTACACTAGAGTTCACCCAGCCTGCCCATGACCTTCCCTCCCTTTGCAGACAACCCTCCTAAAAGAACGTCTGTGTTCCCTATAGCCCCTTCCTCTCCCCAGGCCTCACCCCACTGCATTATGACTGCTTTTATTTACTTATTTTTTATTTTTTGAGATAGAGTCTTACTCTGTAACCACGCCGGAGTGCAGTGGCGCGATCTTGGCTCACTGCAGTCTCCACCTCCCAGGTTCAAGTGATTCCGCTGCCTCAGCCTCTTGAGTAGCTAGGATTACAAGCATGCGCCACCACACTCAGCTAATTTTTGTATTTTTAGTAGAGACGGGGTTTTGCCATGTTGGCCAGGCTGGTCTTGAATCCTGACCTCAGGTGATCTGCCTGCCTTGGAAATCTATTCATTAAAGTGCTCAGAGAGCAGAGAGAACATGAGTGCAAACAATTTTTTTAACTTTTTTTTTCTATTGCAAGCTATGACTGGGGAAAAAACAAACATCAGCTAGGCACAGTGGCTCATACCTATAATCCCTGCATGTTGGGAGGCTGAGGCGGGCAGAACACTTGAGCCCAGGAGTTTGAGACCAGGCTGGGCAACGTGGCGACACCACATCTCTACAAGAAATACAAAAATTAGCTGGGTGTGGTAGTGCATACCTGGACTACAGCCCAAGCGACAAAGCAACACTCTCTCAAATTTTTTTTGAGTTGGAGTCTTGCTCTGTCACCCAGGCTGGAGTGCAGTGGTGGGTGATCTTGGCTCACTGCAACCTCAGGTCTCCCAGGTTCAAGCGATTCTCCTGCCTCAGCCTCTCGAGTAGCTAGGAATACAAGCATGTACCACTACACCTGGCTAATTTTTGTATTTTTAGTAGAGACAAGGTTTCGTCATGTTGGCCAGGGTGGTCTTGAACTCCCAACCTCAAGTGTTCCACCTGCCTTGGCCTCCCAAAGTGCTGGGATTACAAGCGTGAGTGACTGCGCCTGGCAAAAGAAAGAAAAGTTTTAAAAAGTCTATTATGGGGGGTGGGCGTGGTGGCACACACCTGTAGTCCCAGCTACTTGGGAGGCTGAGTTAGGAGAATTGCTTGAACCTGAGAGGTGGAGGTTGCAGTGAGCCAAGATTGCACCACTGCACTCCAGCCTGGGTGACAGAACGAGACTCTGTCTCAAAAAGAAAAGAAAAAAAGTCTATTATGAGCCAGGCGTGGTGGTTCACACCCCATAATCCCAGCACTTTGGGAGGCCGAGGCAGGTAGATCACCTGAGGTCGGGAGTTCAAGACCAGCCTGACCAACATGGTGAAACCCTGTCTGTACTAAAAATACAAAATTAGCCAGGCTTGGTGGTGCATACCTGTAATCCCAGCTACTTGGGAGGCTGAGGCAGGATAATCACTAGAACCCGAGAGCTGGAGGTTGTGGTGAGCTGAGATTGGGCCATTGCACTCCAGCCTGGGCAACAAGAACGAAACTCCATCTCAAAAAAAAAAAGAGTCTGTAGTGGCAAGTCCCAGATGTCTTTCCTGTTTGGTGCCACCTGCACATTGGCAAACCTTTCCATCATGTATCAGGTCACCACCGCATCTGTGAGAAGCCCCCAAGCCCCTTGTCCAGGATGCGATGACCTGCTCCTGTAAAGCCAAACTTACCTGGAGCTCAGTCCCTTGGATTTTTTAAATATAGGTGTTTCTTTTCCCCTGGTTTCTGACAACAGTGTCTCCCAAAGTGCCAAGGGGGGCCTTTCCCTCAGTCCAGAGAGTTTTCCGGCCACCAGCTAAGTTCCAGACACAGGCCTGCTGTACATGACTGGCCCACAGTTCTAGGCCCAAGGACGCAGTTGCCTTTGCCCCAGATGCTGTGTTCTTGTCCACACCGCATGCTGCCAAAACCCAGGACTGAGCTGTTGAGGGAACAGCTGGCATGCATGCATCTTGGAGGACGTTGTTGACTCGCTGCCAGTCACCGCTCGTGCCCTGGTGTTTGTCTTGCAGATGGAGGCTCCGTGGTGAAGGCGCGGGTGCTGACCTGTGTGGAGGGGATGAACCTGCCCTTGCTGGAACAAGCCATCCGGGAGCAGAGGCTGTACCAGCAGGAGCGGGGCGGCGGCCAGTAGGAAACAGCAGCCCAGCAACACCCCCACCTGCTTCAGGGGTCAAACCCTCTGGAGCTGCAGGAACCCCGGAGAGCACAGAAACCCCCCAGCGACGGCCTTGTCTGCAGCCGGAAAACAGAGGGGCGGGTGGTGAATCCAGCCCCTTCCGCTACTTTGGGATTGGCTCAGCAATGAGAGCCCTGAAAGCAGGCCCCAAATCTGACAGCTCCACCCTGGGAGACTGCAGGTGGCCAAGCTTAGGTGCCGGGGCTGTGCCTGGTATGGGGCCGTGGAGGGTTCCAGAAGGTCCTGGTGAATAAAGGCCCAGGGGGCGTGCCCTCGGTGTGTGCACCTGGTGCAGCGCTGGTGGGGGCCAGGAGGGGGAGCCACAACCGGACGTGGGCTGCAGCCTCTCAGGGCTTCTGGTGAATTCTGGGCCAGGGGCCTCAGGGGAGGGCGCTGGGGGCCAAGGGACCTGGGTTGGGGGTCCCAGGACGCAGGGGTGTTGCTCCCAGCCAGGCTCTACCCTCAGAGGAGGCTGAGCGGCATCACACGGGCCGGGCCAAGGCTCTGGGCCCTGACCTTGCAGCCCAGGGCAGGACTGTGGCTTCAGGGCTCTCCTGACCTCTGTCCTCAGTGGCCCCAGCCCCTGGGCAGCCCTTCCTGGTTGCCCTGTGTCCCCAGAGCCTGAGCCTGGCTGGGCTGGGTGGGGACCTGGGCGGGAGAGGGTGGTCCTGCCCTCCGAGGCAGGGCACGGGTGAGAGGCCTGGGGGGCTGGGCTGGGCTGGGCTGGGCAGGAGAGGGTGGTCCTGCCCTCCGAGGCGGGGCATGGGCAAAAGGCCTGGGGGGCTGGGCGAGAGGTGGCCCCTGACTCCCTGGGAGTCCAGGCTAGGCTGGGGTGGGTGAAGGGCAGCCCCCGATCCCTTGGGGGTTATGGCTGGGCTGGGCAGGGGCCTGGGTGGGAGAGTGTGGGCCCTGGCCTCCGAGGTCGGGCACGGGCAAGAAGCCTGGGGGTCCTGGGTGGGCCGGGCTGGGCGAGGGGTGGCCCCCAAACCCCTGGGGGATCCAGGCTGGGCTGGGCTGTGCGAGAGGTGGCCTCCAGCCCCCAGCCAGGTTCCCAGGCAGGATGAGCCACCTAAAGGGAGTGGCTGGGCTATGTGCCTTGGGAGCTGGGCAGCCTCAGTGGGGCTGGGCAGGGTGCCATGTGGTGGCTGGAGGGGCAGTGGGGGCGCTGGGCGTGGGGCGCGAATGGCTCGGCGCCTTCTGTTTCCCGGACAGCTCTGCTGCCATGGATGTGTTCCAGAAGGTAGAGAAGATCGGAGAGGGCACCTACGGGGTGGTATACAAGGCCAAGAACAGGGAGACAGGACAGCTGGTGGCCCTGAAGAAGATCAGGCTAGATTTGTGAGTGCTGGGACAGCCCCTGAGTTACCCGCTCTGGACCATCACAGCCTGGGCACTCTCTGATCCGTTTCCTCCTTCCGGGAGTCCACACTGTCTCCTCTGGGTGCTGCCTGTAGCCCTTACCCATCCCCCACCCAGCTCACTGCCTCTTGATCAGCCTTTGCCTGGGCCCTGCTCTGTGGAGCTTGGTGGGTGACGTGCCAAGGAGCACAGGTCTCCATCGCTGGGGCCTGGGCCATCCTACAGGGATAAGGAACGCAGAAGCCTATCCCCCTGGCTGGAAGTGCCCTTCTTGGCCCCGGCCTCTGTGCTCACGGCTTGTTTCTTGCAGGGAGACAGAGGGGGTACCAAGCACTGCCATCAGGGAGATCTCCCTGCTCAAGGAGCTGAAGCACCCCAACATCGTCAGGTGAGTTGGGGATGGAGGCGGGGAAGCTGGGATGGCGAAGGTGACGTCCTGACTGCCATCTCGCTACCAGGCTGTTGGATGTGGTACACAGTGAGAGGAAGCTTTATCTGGTGTTTGAGTTCCTCAGCCAGGACCTGAAGAAGTATATGGACTCCACCCCAGGCTCGGAGCTCCCCATGCACCTCATCAAGGTAGGGAGGGAAGGGCAGGGAAGGGGAGGTGATGCCCCATCCCCGCTATCCCTGTCTGCTCAGCGCCTCCACTCAGCTGGCTCCACCTCACACTCATTTCTCCAGAGCTACCTCTTCCAGCTGCTGCAGGGGGTGAGTTTCTGCCACTCACATCGGGTCATCCACCGAGACCTGAAGCCCCAGAATCTGCTCATTAATGAGTTGGGTGCCATCAAGCTGGCTGACTTCGGCCTGGCTCGAGCCTTTGGGGTGCCCCTGCGCACCTACACCCACGAGGTATCGTGAGACAAAGAGGAGAGAGGGGCAGCAGGAGGAGTGTCACCCATGCACTCAGCCACACTGAATGTTGCTGTTTCCTTTCTCTGCAGGTGGTGACGCTGTGGTATCGCGCCCCCGAGATTCTCTTGGGCAGCAAGTTCTATACCACAGCTGTGGATATCTGGAGCATTGGTTGCATCTTTGCAGAGATGGTAGAGAGAGGGGCACACATGGCCACAGGGTGCCACAGGCGGGGTCCTACTGGGGTTGGGTGGGGCCCACTGATACTTCCAGTAGAGGTGGATTAAAGAGTGTTGGGGCTGGGCACAGTGGCTCATGCCTGTAATCCCAGCATTTTGGGAGGCCAAGGCGGGCAGATCACCTGAGGTCAGGAGTTCAAGACCAGCCTGGCCAACATGGTGAAACCCCGTCTCTACTAAAAATACAAAAAATTAGGCTGAGCATGGTAGCTCACGCCTGGGCGTGGTGGCTAAGCACTTTGGGAGGCTGAGGCAGGCGGATCACAAGGTCAGGAGTTCAAGACCAGCCTGACCAATATGATGAAATCCCGTCTCTACTAAAAATACAAAAATTAGCCAGATGTGGTGCTGCATGCCTGTAATTCCAGCTACCAGGGAGGGAGGCTGAGGCAGGAGAGTCGCCTTGAACCCAGGAGGTGGAGGTTGCAGCGAGCTCAGAGCGTGCCATTGCATTCCAGCCTGGGTGACAGAGCTAGACTCTGTCTCAAAAAAAAAAAAAAAAATTTTTGCCGGGTGCAGTGGCGTGCACCTGTAATCCCAGCTACTCGGGAGGCTGAGGCAGGAGAATTGCTTGAACCCAGGAGGCGGAGGTTACAATGAGCTGAGACTGTGCCACTGCACTCCAGCTTGGGTGACAGAGCAAGACTTCGTCTCAAAAAAAAAAAAAAAAAAAAAGTCTGGGGCTTGTCCTGGGAAGTCTGGGGATGAAATAAAAGCAAAAACAAAACAAAACAAAACAAAAATTACCTGGGTGTGATGGTGCATGCTTGTAGTCCCAGCTACTCAGGAGGTTGAGGCAGGAGGATTGCTTGAGCCTGTGGTTGAGGCTGCAGTGAGCTATGATTACGCCACTGCACTCCAGCCTGGGCAACAGAGCAAGAATCTGTCTCTATTTTTTAAAAAAGGTGTTTGGTACTGGCTGAAGGACTGGGGAAGCCAGCTTTATTCCAAAAAAGGCCAGAATTCTATGCATAGCCATGGGAAAGATACCTTGACAGGTGTCTCCCTGGGTCTGGCCACTTATCTCATATTAGATTCTGTATGACAAAGTGGTGGACCCCACACCTTCTCTCCTTCCCCATTCCAGGTGACTCGAAAAGCCCTGTTTCCTGGTGACTCCGAGATTGACCAGCTCTTTCGTATCTTTCGTATGCTGGGGACACCCAGCGAAGCCATATGGCCCGGGGTCACCCAGCTGCCTGACTATAAGGGCAACTTCCCTAAGTGGACCAGGAAGGGGCTGGAAGAGATCGTGCCCAATCTGGAACCAGAGGGCAAGGACCTGCTCATGGTAGGTGCACGTGGGCTCTGGCTGCTGCTCCAATTAGAGTGTCTCCTCATCAGCCGGCCTTACATAACCCTGGCACTTTCTCAGCCTAAGGCTAGGATTTCTTTCCTGATCCTTATACACAGCTGGCTCGTCCTTATCCTTGAGTATACTGATTGTTTGACCTGGGAGCCTCCCCCACGATAAGTGCAGAGTTTATCTTCCCTGTGAGAGTGGCAATCGCTGAGTCAGCTCTGTCTTTATGCCAGGCTACGAGCCCTTTTCCCCGTGTTGCCTTATATGTTTGGTTATTCCTCTTTGTGGACATTACTGCTCCATCTAAGCTGTATGCTTCCCCAGGCCGGGGCCATACCTTCTTTTCTTCTTTTCTTTTCTAATTTTTTTTTTTTTTGAGATGGGGTTTCGTTCTTGTTACCCAGGCTGGAGTGCAATGGTGTGATCTCAGCTCACTGCGACCTCCACCTCCTGGGTTCAAGCAATTCTCCTGCCTCAGCCTCCTGGGTAGCTGGGAATACAGGTGCCTGCCACCATGCCCAGCTAATTTCTTTCTTTCTTTCTTTTTTTAGGTAGAGACAGGGTTTCACGATGTTGGCCAGGCTGGTCTTGAACTCCTGACCTCAGGTGATCTGCCCACCTCGGCCTCCCAGAGTGCTGGGATTACAGGCACGAGCCACTGTGCCCAGCTGGGGCCACACCTCCTACTGCCTAGGTGTTCTCCCTGTGAATTCTATGGTGGTCAGTCTTCAGAACAGCCTGTTCCTTGCTGCATGGGCCCATGCCATGGTCCTCACTCACCCCTCCTGTTGGTGCCTTGAGCTGGCCCAGGCTGGACTGCCCAGGAAGCATCTGGCAGAGCCATCTATTCTTTTTTTGAGACAGGGGGTCTCACTCAATTACCAAGGCTGGAGTGCAGTGATGTGACTTGAAGCCTTGACCTCCAAGCCACAAGCGATCCTCCTATCTCAGCCTTCTGAGTAGGTGGGAGCACAGGTACATACCACTGTGCCTGGGTAATTTTTGTATTTTTTTGTAGAGACAGCATTTCACCACATTGCCCAGGCTGGTCTCAAACTCCTGGGCTCAATTAATCCTCCTGCCTCAACTTCCTGGGTATCTGGAACTATAGGCATGTGCCACCATGCCCAGCTAATTTTTGTATTTTTTTGTAGAAATGAGGTCTCACATCCAGGCGTGGTGGCTCATGCCTGTAATCCCAGCACTTTGGGAGGCCGAGGCAGGCGGATCACAAGGTCAGGAGTTCAAGACCAGCCTGGCCAAGATGGTGAAACCCCGTCTCTACTAAAAAAAAAAGTACAAAAAAATTAGCCGGGCGTGGTGGTGCGTGCCTGTTGTCCCAGCTACTCAGGAGGCTGAGGCAGGAGAATTGCTTAAAACCGGAAAACAGAAGTTGCGGTGAGCCGGGTTCGCGCCACTGCACTCCAGCCTGGCGATAGAGTGAGACTCTGTCTCAAAAAAAAAAAAAAAAAATTAGCTGGGCATGGTGGCGTGTGCCTGTAATCCCAGCTACTCCAGAGGCTGAGGCAGGAGAATTGCTTGAACCGGGACCTGGGAGGCAGAGGTTGCAGTGAGCTAAGATCACACCACTGCGCTCCAGCCTGGGCTACAGAGTGAGACTCTGTCTCAAAAAAACAAAAAAAAAAAAAAAAGGAGGGGGTCTCACTATGTTGCCCAGACTGGTCTCGAACTCCTGGGCTCAAGTGATCCTCCTGTCTCGGCCTCTCAAAGTGCTGGGGGATTACAGGTGTGAGCCACTGCGCCCATCCACCATCCATTCTTGCCCACAAAGTCTTGGAGCCACATTTCTGTCCTTAATCTGGTGTTGAGTGAGAGGAAGGCGGGTCAGTATTTTCATCTTCAGGTTGTGTGCCCAGCTCTCCAGAAGTCTCTGTGTGTTGTCTACCCGCCCAATGGCAGCAGGATGGCACGGACTCCAGCCAAGGCTCCAAGCCCTCCATCCAGGCTGCTCCATGACAGGGGTCCTTCCACATCCTGCCTGGGTTTAGGGACGCTAGGGTAGAGGGCTGGACAGGTCTGGCTTCTTAGAGTGTCAGTTCCCGCTCAGGGAACTGGACAGCTTCAGTTCCCTGCTTCCTGATACGTTGGGGATCTTCCCGACTAGAAGCAGGCTGGGACTTGGGACCCTCCCCAAGGAGTGGGGTGACTCAGCTTCAGTGGCCTGAGGAGACCTGGGTGACTCATTAGGACTGTCCAGATTCCAGGAGTGTCTGGAACTGGCTGGAGAGCCGGGAGGTGGTGGTTTCATGCAGTTCTGGGTTTGAGCGCAGCTGTTTTGGGGCTCAGGCCCTTGATCTGGGACCTGGGAGGGGAATTCCTTACCCCACCCTGGCTGCATTCAGACCCCATCTTCCTCCTCTTCCTTCCTTCCCAGCAACTCCTGCAGTATGACCCCAGCCGGCGGATCACGGCCAAGACCGCCCTGGCCCACCCGTACTTCTCGTCCCCCGAGCCCTCCCCGGCTGCCTGCCAGTATGTGGTGCAGCGATTCTGCCGTTGAGAACGTCAAGGCCACACTCAGATCCTCTCTCAAGCAGCTGCTGCCCCAGCTGCCTCCCACCCATTCCCGAGAGAGGATGCATCTGGGGAGTGCAAAGCGCTAAGGAATTGGCATCAACCTGCAGAGGGCTGAGTCTGAGTTAGTCCTGCCCGCAGGTTAGCGAGATCCTGTGTTGTTTTTTGGGTTTGACAGAGTCGTTTCAAAATAGAGGCTCAGATGCTCCATGCATGGGGGTCCCCGGGCACTGGAACAACAGATGCCAAGTTGAAGGCAGGGGGCCTGCCTGGTCTGGGCAGGGCCAGACCCTGAGGAAACGGTGCCCTCTGCTGGTCTTTTTGGATTTAAAATGTTTGGGGAAAGAGTTGAGTTTCAGTTCAGAGTCCCAAGTTAAACAGGAGGGAGTGAGGGAAAGGAGAGAGGACACTCCCCCCATCCCAGGAGAGCTGGGCTGCGGCTGCACTAAGGCGTTGTTCCTTCACCTACAATGTGCTTATTTTGGTTTGTTTCTGGCTTGACAACAAGAAATAAACGTGATAATGCTCCTGAGTTTTCTGGTTGTACTGCTCACGGGGGACACCTGGGCTTCCTGACAGGGGGGACATTGAAATAGGACTGGAGACAACCCCAGAGACAGTGGGGAAATGGGCACGGGGTGGGTGGGGAGGCAGGGGCTGTTTCATGATTTTTTTTTTTTTTTTTTTTTTTTGAGGCAGAGTCACTCTCTGTTGCCAGGCTGCAGTGCAGTGGCACGATCTCGGCTTACTGCAACCTCTGCCTCCCCTTTCAAGCGATTCTCCCGCATCAGCCTCCTGAGGAGCTGGGATCTCAGGCATGTGCCACCACGCCCAGCTAATATTTGTATTTTTAGTAGAAATGAGGTTTCACCATATTGGCCAGGATGGTCTCAATCTCCTGACCTTGTGATCTGCCTAACTTGGCTTCCCAAAGTGCTGGGATTACAGGCTTGAGCCACTGCACCTAGCTTTTTTTTTTTTTTTTTTTGAGACAGAGTTGCTCTGTCACGCAGGCTGGAGTGCAGTGGCACAATCTCCACTCACTGCAACCTCCGCCTCCTGGGTTCAAGCAATTCTCCTGCCTCAGTTTCCTGAGTAGGTAGGATTATACGCAATCTCAGCTATAATATAACTAACTGTAACCTCCACCTCCAGTGTTCAAGCAATTCTCCTGCCTCAGCCTCCCAAGTAGCTGGAATTATAGGCGTATGCCACCAAGCCCGGCTATTGTTTTTTTATTTTTAGTAAAGACAGGGTTTCACCATGTTGGCCAGGCTGGTCTTGAATTCTTGACCTCAGGTGATCTGCTCCCCCTCGGCCTCCCAAAGTGCTAGGATTACAGGTGTGAGCCACCAAGCCCAGCCCCATGATCCCTTTTAAATTTTTAACTTTTGTGGGTACATAGTAGGTATATGCATTTATGGGATGCATAAGGTATTTTGATACAGGCATCCAATGCGTAATAATCACATCAAGGTAAATGGGGTATCCGTTCCCTCAAGCATTTATCCTTTCTCTGAGTTACAAATAACCCAATTGTCTTCCTTTAGTGATTTTTTTTTTTTGAGATGGAGTCTCACTCTGTTGCCCAGGCTGGAGTGCAGTGGCATCATCTTGGCTCACTTCAACCTCTGCCTCCCGGGTTCAAGTGATTCTCCTGCCTCAGCCTCCCGAATAGCTGGGATTACAGGTGCACACCATCACACTTGGCTAATTTTTGTATTTTTAGTAGAGATGAGGTTTCACCATGTTGGTCAGACTGGTCTCGAACTCCTGACCTCGTGATCCACCCACTTTGTCCTCCCAAAGTGCTGGGATTACAGGCATGAGCCACCTCACCTGACCTCCTTTAGTGATTTTAAACCATCATCTCTTTCCATGACCTGCCACCACATCCCTGCCCAGCACCCAAGGAGGCACAGGCTTCTGAGGATGCCCATTTCCCAGG
>CAUYLG010022005.1:0-17443 GCA_963573385.1 Cacajao melanocephalus
GCAGCCTTAAAAAAGGATGAGTTCATGTCCTTTGCAGGGACATGGATTAAGCTGGAAACCATCATTCTTAGCAAACTGACGCAGAACAGAAAACCAAACACTGCATGTTTTCACTCATAAGTGGGTGTTGAACAATGAGAACACATGGACACAGAGAGGGGAATATCACACACCAGGGCCTGTTTGGGGGTAGGAGGGATTAGAGAAGGGATAGCAGGAGGTGGAGGAATTGGGGAGGAATAACATTAGGAGAAATACCTAAGGTAGGTGACAAGGGGATGGATGCAGCAAACCACCATGGCATGTGTATACCTATGTAACAATCCTGCATGATCTACGTGTACCCTAGAACCTAAAGTACAATATTTTTTTAAAAAAGCTAAGAATACTGAGGTCCTAGTTGCTTTCTCCTGCAGCTTGCTTGTAGGATGGAAGCTTAATGCCAGGAGAAGAAAGCTGAAAAGAAAAGAGTCTGCTCGCCACCCCCAATGCCCATTCAAAGAAAGAGGATTTTCTTCCCAAAAAAGGAGTTCCTTCCCACAGCTCCAGTGTGGTGGAGAAAGAGTTCTGCTTGGGCAGCAGAGGTTTGGCAGGGTGGGGAGGGAGAGACTTTATTAGGAACTGAGTGTGGAGAATTCCATACTAAGTGCATGATTGCAACCCATTGAAATGTTCATAGAGGTCAATTAAGAGAAGGCTGAGAGCTTCATAATACAAGCAAAACAGCAGAGAAGCTGTAAGTTTAATAGAGACAGCCAGGAAGATCCTTCCTAGAATCACAGTCAGTGCTAGAGTCTTAATGGCTGAGTGCAAGCTCTAGGCTCCACATACAAGGGAGTAATCAGAGCAGGGCAGATTTGAAAGCATTTCTCAAGCTGCGTACAGACCCATCAACACAAAGCAGAAGCCTCACTAGCACATGGATCTTAAACGCAACCTCTGACCAAACACTCACTGACAGGAAGCCAAGCATGAAAATAAAATCCTGGTCATCCCTGGAGATCTATAAGACTGTGTGCATGCTTAATAATGTGTCCCCTAGGAGCAATCAGAAAAGAAACCTTCAAGCAACTAGTCCCTGAGAAAATGTGGGGCAAGAAAATGTAAACTCTCTAAACTGTAATAGCAGCCTCAAGGCCACACATATATCCAATGGTGTAGGATAAAGGTCTTACTGGCTAAGGAGACTGAAGCAGAACCTTTGATAAATAAGTGGCTTATATCATCCCAGGGGACACCTCTAGACAAAAAGATAAAACCTTGCTTAAAAGTAAAGCCAAGAGAAAAAAACACTGAGGAGGGTCATCCAAGGCTGTGCACTCTGGGGGAAATGAACATTGTAAAATTAGTTTAGCCAAGTCACAAAACAATAGACAACAAAACAACAACTTCTCCTTAGGGAGAGGGAGAATCAGTGTTGATAGTTGCTACAAAAGATTATCTAAATTAGCCAGTTTACACACACACAAAAATTATAACACATGCAAGAAAATGAAAAGTGTTACCCACACACAGGAAAAAATATTGACCCCAACCCATACCTTAGAAGTGGCTAAGAGAGTGGACTTAGCTGGCAAAGAACCCAAGCAACCACTATAAGTTTGTCCAAAGGACAAATGAGGACCATGATTTATAAAAATGAAGGAAGATATGATCATAATATCTCATCAAATAGAAATTATTTTTTAAAATGAAGTTAGCGACATTGCAAGCATAACAACCAAAATGAAAAATTCACTAGAGAGGCTAACAGTAAATTGGAGAGTCTGCAAAGATTCTCAGAAGAATCAGCAAAGTGCAAGATAGATCAATGCAATATTATGTGATCTGAAGAAGGGAGAGAAAAAAATATGAAGACCAATGAACAAAGTTCTAGGGAAAATATTTAAAGAAATAATGGCTGAAAACATCCCAAATTTGATTTAAAAATTAACATTCACCTCTAAGAAGTTATACAGAGTCCAAGCAGGATAAATGCAAAGAGATCCATACACAGACACATCATAGTAAACATGTCGAAAGAAATAAGAAAGTATTGAAAGCATCAAGGTAAAAGGACCTATCCTGCAGGAAAACTCCCATAGGATTGACAACTGAGTCTCCATTGAAAGCAACTGAAGTCAGAAAGCAGTGATACAATAGCAAAAATATGAATCAACCTAAATGCCTATCAATGATAGAATAAATAAAATGTGATATATATACACCATGGAATACTATGCAGACATAAAAAAGAACAAGATAATGTCCTTTGCAGGAACATGGATTGAGCAGAAGGTCATTATCCTTAGCAAACTAACACAGGAACAGAAAACCAAATACTGCATTTTCTCACTTATAAGGGAGAGCTAAATGATGCAGACACGTGGACACAGAGAGGGGAGCAACAAATACTGGGGACTATTGGAGGGTGAGAGGGTGGGAGGAGGGGGAGATGATCAGGAAAAATAACTAATGGGTACGAGGCTTAATACCTGAGTGATGAAATAATCTGTACAACAAACCCCTATGACACAAGTTTACCTCTGTAACAAACCTGCACATGTACCCCTGAACTTAAAATAAATGTCAAAAAAAAAAAAAAAAGAAAGCAATGAGAAGACATAATCAAAGTGCTGGAAATAAAAACAAACAAACACACAAGACAATACCTGTCAGCCAAAAATCTTAAACACAGCAGAACTATCTTTCAAAGATGAAGGTTAAATAAAAAGGCATTCTCAGACAGACAAAATCTCATAGAATTTACTACTTTGCAGAAAAAATGGTAAAAGAATGTTCTTCAGGCTGAAAGCAGGTAAACCAGACAACAATTCAAAACACCACATGTTCTCACTCATAAGTGGGTGTTGAACAACGAGAACAAATGGACACAGGGAGTGGAACAGCACACTCTGGGGCCTGTTAGGGGTTTGCGGAGCTAGGGGAAGGATAGCAGGAGGTGGGGGGATTGGGGAGGGATAACATTAGGAGAAATACCTAATGTAGATGTACCTAATGTAGATGACAGAGGAATAGATGCAGCAAAACACCATAGCATGTGTATACCTATGTAACAATCCTGTACAATCTGCATATGTACCCCAGAACTTAAAGTATAATAAAAAAAATTTTAAGAAAGACACCAATCAAGGTAATTATGTAGGCAGTTACAAAATACAGTATAATGGCATACTTCCTTCTTTTTAAAATTGTGATGAAATACATATCACATAAAATTTATTATTTTAACAATTTTTAAATGCACAGGGGAATTAAGTACATTCTCATTGTTGTGCAACCTTTAGCACTATCCATCTCCAGAACGTTTTAATTATTTCAAACTAAACTTCTGTGTCCTTTAAACATTAATTCCCTGTTTCCCTATTTCCCAGACCCAGGTAACCACTATTCTACTTTATTTCTCTGTGAACTTGGTTATTCTAGGTACATCATGTAAAAAGAATCATACAGCATCTGTCTTTTTGTGTCTAGCTTGTTCCACTTAGCATAATGTCTTCCAGGTTCATCTATGTTGTAGCAATATCATAATTATTTTTCCTTTTTTAGGATGAGTAATAGTCCTTTTTGTGTATATACCACAATTTGTCCATTGATTCATCCACTGAGGGACGTGAACTTGTTTCCATCTTTTTGTGATTATGAATACTATTGCTATAAACGTTCATGTACAAATACCTCCTGGAATCCCTAATTTCAATTCCTTTTGTATACATCCAGGAGTGGAATTTTATCATATGATAATTATGTGTTTCATGCTTTAAGAAGCTGTTACACTGTCTTTCATGGTGGCTGTACCATTTTACTTTCCCTTCAGCAATGCACAAGTTTCTAACTTCTCCACATCTTCACCAACACTTGTTATTTTCTGTTTTCATACTAACCATTCTGACAAGTTTGAAGTGACAATTTATTGTGGCTTTGATTGGCATTTCTCTAATAGTGGCATTAGGCATCTTTTCATGTGCTTTTGGCCATTTGTATATCTTGTTCAGGGAAATTAGAATTCAAGTTTTTGTTTGTTTGTTTGTTTTTCTGAGACAGAGTCCCCCTCTGTCACCCAGGCTGGACGTGATCTTGGCTCACTGCAACCTCAGCCTCCTAAGTTCAAGTGATTCTCCTGCCTTAGCCTCTGGAGTAGCTGAGGTGTCCACCACTATGCTGGGCTAATTTATTTTTGTGTGTATATTTTTAGGAGAGACAGGGTTTCACCATGTTAGCCAGGCTGGTCTTGACTCCTGACCTCAAGTGATCTTCCTGCCTCAGTCTCAGCTGGGATTATAGGTATGAGCCACTGCACTAAGCCTATTCAAGTTCTTTGCTCATTTTAAAATTAGATTGTCATTAAGTTGCAATAATTCTTTATATATTCAAATATCAGCCCCTTATCCAATATATGACTTGCAAATATTTTCTCTTTCACAGAATCGCCTTTCTCTATATTGATAGTACCATTTTGTGCACTAAAGTTTTTAATTTTGATAAAGTCTAATTTATGTATTTTTGTTGTGTTGGTTGTCTGTGCTTTTAGTGTCATTGTCAAGAAATATTTGTCAAATTCAGTGTCATGAAGCTTTCTTCCATATCTGTGTAATATTAGCAGCTTAATAGTCTTAAGTGTTCTAATTTATAATGCAGTGTCGTTCCATTTATGTCTTCTTTAATTGTTCAGCAATGTTTTGTACTTTTGAGTGTTCAAGTCTTTTGCTTTGGTTGAGTTTATTTCTAAGTATTTTATTCTTTCTAAGCTATTACAAAATAAATTGTTTTTTAAATTTTCTTTTCACATTGTTCTCCTTCTTTTGAGTCATTTAAAAACTAACTGCATAGAACAATATGTATATAATTGTATTGTTGAGGCCATAACATATAAAATGTAAGGTTCAATATTCCACTTTCAATAATGGATAGAACAACTAGTAAGAAAATTGCAAGGGAACAGAACCTTTAACAATACTATAGCACTAAAACACAAATAGACCTAACAAACATTTAGAGAACACTCTACCTAGAGACAGCAAAGTACATATTCTCAAGCACACATGAAACATTTTCCAGGATAGAACACAGGCAACTCCATAAAGCAAGCTTCCACAAATTAAAGAAGAATGAACTCATACCAAGTATATTCTCTAACTATAATAACATAAAATTAAAAATCAATATTAGAGAAAATTTGGCATATTTACAAGTATGTGGAAACACATATTTCTCCATAACCAATGAATAAATCATTAAAAAGTCAAAACATTTTAGATAAATTAAAGTACAATATACCAGACTTTATGGAATAAATATAATGTACTATTAATATAGCAAGAAATGGCTGTATTAAAAAATAAAATGTATCAAGTCAATAACCCAGTCTTCTGCTTTATGAAACTAGAAAAAGAATAGTCAAGTAAGCACAAAGTGAACAGAAGACAGAAAATAATTTGGGCTAGAGTGTTAATAAATTTAAAAAAAGAAAGTAGAAAAACAATAAAGAAAAATCAACAAAACCAAAATTAATTTTTTGAAAAGATTAACAAAATCTACAGACCGCTAGGTAGACTGACCAGGAAAAGGAGAGAAGTCTCAACTTATTAGGACCAAGAATGGAAGAGGGGCTGTCACTACTCACTTCATAAAAACTAAAATAATTATAAGGGAATACTGTGAACATCTGCCAAAAATTTAGAAAATGTAGATATTATGGAAAAATTCCTAGGTAGACATAAATTGCAGAAACTAACTCAAGAATAAATAGAAAACTTGAATAGATTAAATTATTATTTTAAAAGCTTCTTAGAAAGAAACTCTAAGGCCAAAATGACCTCCATGGTGAATTTTGTAAACCATTCAAAGAAGAATTAATACCAATTATTCACAAAGTTTTGTAAACATTATAACAGGAAGAGACAATTCTCAAATCGTTCTGAGGCCACAATTACTCTGATACCAAAACCAAACAAAGACATCACAAGAAAACTACAGGCCAATGTCTCTTATGACTATAGACACAAAAATCATTAACAAAATACTAACAAACCAAATTCAGAAACATATGAAAAGAAGTATGCATCATGACAAATGGGATTTTTCTTAGTATAAGGTTAGTTTAACATTCACAAATCAATTAATGTAATATAGCAAGTTAATAAAAGAAAGTACAATAAGCACATGATCGTTTCAAAAAGAGAAGTACATTATTTGACAAAATACAATCTCTTTCCTTATTTGGAAAACAAAAACAAAAACAAAAATCCTCTCAACAAACTAGAAATAAAAGAGAATACTGTCAACCCAATGACAGGCATTCATAAGAAAACACAGCTACCGTTATGTTTCTCAGTGAAAGATTGGATGCTTTCCCTCTAAGAGCAGGAGGAAGGTAAAAATGTCCGCTATCACCATCTTTTAAAACATATTACTAGAGACGCTAACCAGTGAAATTAGGGAAAGGCCAGCACCCTAGAGGGAAAAAAATAAAACCACTCTTTTGCAGATGACATGATGCTATAAATGGAAAAATCCTAAAAAATCAACTAAACTTCCCTGAGACACAGAACTATTTCAGTGAGGCCAATTAAAAAAAAAAAATCAACTAAAAATCTATTAAAACTAATAAAAAAAGTTCAGTAGGTTTGCAGAGTCAAGGATCAATTTACAAAAACCATAGTATTTTATAAATTAACAATGATAATTCTAAGTAAAATATTAAGGAAACAATTTTATTTAAAAATTATTTATATTTTTAAATAATACAATATATAGGTATAATTTTAATAAAATAGGTGCAAAATTTCTACACTGAACACTATACAATGTTGTTGAAAGAAATGTAACCATATTTAAGATTTATGGACTGTAAGACTTGATACTGTTGGTATGGAAATAATCCCCAAATTAATCTCTAGGTTCAACATAATCACTATTAAAATCTCAGCTGGTTTTTTGAATAAATAGACAACATGATCCTAAAATGCGTAAAAAAAATACAAAGGGCTTGAATAGCCAAATAATCTTAGGGAAAAGTAAACCAAAATGGTAAGACTCACACTTCTTAATATCCAAATTTACTACAAAGCTACAGTAATCTAGACATTGTAGTACTGGCATGAGGATAAATCAAAGAAATAGAAATGAGACTTTAGAAATAAACCCTTGAATTTTTAGTCAACTGATTTTAAAACAATGCTGAAGACACATTTCAATGAAGGAAAAAATAGAGCCTTTCAACCACTGGTGCTGGGACAACTGGATATCCATATACTAAAGAATGATGTTAAGTCCCTAACTCACACTATACACACAAAAAAACTCAAAAATGAGCATAGACTTAAACATAGGAGCTAAAGCTATGAAACTCTTAGAAAAAAAATAAATCACTGTGGTCTTTGATTAGGAAGTGATTTCTTGCATATGACACCAAAAGCAAAAGTGATGAAAGAAAAAATCAGTAAATTGTGAGATATAAAAATTATAATAATGTGCTACAAATGATACCATCAAGAGAATAAAACTTCTAAGCACAGTTTGAAAGAAACTATTTGCAAATCATGTATTTGATAGAGGACTTTTATCCAAAATATGTAACAAATTACAAATTATAACTCAGTAACAAAGACACAAATAACCAACATTTTAAAATGAGGAAAGTATCTGAATAGACATTTATTAAAAGTAGATAGACAAGCGAGCAGTAAATACATGACAATATTCTCGACATCTTTAGCCATTAAAAAAATGCAAATCAAAACTTCAGTGAGATACATTTATACCCACTAGGATGACTATCATCAAAAAATAAAAAATAAAAAAAATAATTATTGACAAGAGTTTAAAGCAATTGGAATGTTTATACAGTGCTGGTAGGATGTTATATGGTGCAGTCTTTTTTGAAAATAGTTTGAGGCATTTCCTCAAAATATTGAACATATAGTTACCAAATGCCATGGCAATCCCACCCTTAGGCATATATCAAAAAAATTATGAAAGCATACATCCGCAAAAATACTTCTACATGAATGTTCATAGCAGCATTATTAACAACAGCTGTATTAGTAAGCATTCTCTAGAGGAACAGAACCATACATATATATGTATATGAAGGGGACTTTTTAAAGCAGTATTGACTCACATGATCACAAGATGAAGTCCCACTATAGTCTATCTGCAACTGAGGAGCAAGGAAACCCATCTGAGTCCCAAAACCTCAAAAGCAGGGATGCCAACAGTGCAGTATTCAGTCTGTGGCAGAAAGCCCAAAGGCCCCTGGCAAACCACTGATGTAAATCCAAGAGTCCAAAAGCTGAAGAATCTGGAGTCTGATGTTCAAGGGCAGGAAGCATCCAGCATGGAAGAAGGATGAAGGCTGGAAGCCTCAGCAAGTCTGTCTTTCCATCTTCTACTTGCTTTATTCTAGCCATGCTGGCAGCTGATCAGATGGTACCCATCCATATCGAGCGTGGGTCTGCCTCTCCCAGTCCACTGACTTAAGTGTTAAACTCCTTTGGCAACATCCTCACAGACACATTTGGAAACAATACTTTACATCCTTCAATCCTGTCACGTTGACACTCAATATTAACCATCAAAATTGCCAAAGAGTTGAAACAACACAAATGTCCTTTAACCAATAAATGGATAAGTAAAATGCGAAGTGTCCATGTAATAGACTCTCACTGTGCCATAAAAATGAAGTATTGATAGTCTGCAATATCAATGAACCTTGAAAACATGCTAAGTAAAAGAGACCAGATGCAAAACACCACATATTGTATGATTCAATTTATATGAAATATTTAGAATAGGCAAATTTGTAATAACAGCAAGAAGATTAGTGGTTACGTAGGGTCAGGGAGGATGTTGAGGAGTTGGAGATAAATGCTAGAGGGCAAGTGGTTTCCTTTAGGGGGAGCAAAAATGTTTCGATAATCAGATTGTGGTAATGATTGCATAACCCAGTGAGTGTGCTACACAGCATTGAATTGTACTCTTTAAATGACTAATTGTGTAATACATGAATTATACCTCAATGAAGTTATAAAAAAGATAAAAACAAAAGTTCTCCTGGGTTAGGCTACTGCTATTTGCATATTATCATTGCTAAAGTAACCCTTAAACAATAATAAATAAACTGCATAATTTCCAAAGTAGTATAGGAAACAATGTGATGAGGAAAAAGTGCGTAATTAATGAAAGAGGACAATAAATAAGCGAAAAGAAACATAAAAAGGTGGAATGAAAACAGGATACATAATAAATGTTATATATAAATATGCTAATCTATAAATACTTGTAGTAAATGTGCATGCAGTGTTTCAAGTAAAAAAAAAATTACCACTTTTGATTTTTAAAATCTTGCTACATACTCTTAAGATATGCCTCAAAACATAAGGATTCAAGGTCAAAAATAAAAGTATAGCACAATGTTTGTAGGCATATTTCAATCAAATAAAGGTGATGCAATTATATTGCTATCATAGTAAATATCTTCGTGGCAAAATAGCCTTGGTAAATATAAAGGAGGTAGGTTCATAAGCAAAGAGAAGGAATAAGGAAAAAAGCAGAAATTAATTAAATAGACTACACAAATATAAACATCAAAAGAACTAAAAGTTGATTATATGAAATAACTATAACTGTTTAACCAAATTGTGGTGAGACTGAGCAAAATAAAACAAGTACAAATAATCATAATTAAAATGAAAAAGATACATAACTACAAATAGTATAGACATTGAAAATATAGTAAGATGATTGTTATGAAAACCTTGTGCCAATAAATGTGAAAAAATTAGAAAATATAACAATAAAACTAACACAAAAAATTAAATATCTAAATTACCTATTTCTATTTAAGTAAAAATTTGTACATAACTTTATACCTTCCTACCATAAAAATCATATGCTGAGCTAATTTTGCAAGCAAGTTCTACAAAACAGTTTTTTAAAATCCATTTTTATTGCGTATAAACTTTGCAGTAATAAAAAGTGATTACTCCCCAACTTATCTTATACGGCTATCAAAATCTTGACAACAAAACCTAACAGGGACAACAAAAGAAAAAAAACTTCATGCCCAAGCACCAATATTATATAAAATGGTTAAGAAAGGGTGAGTGGAAGGTAATTTTAAGTGTCAACTTAACTGATTAAGGAATAGCTAACACCTGATAAAGCATTATTTTTGAATGTGTCTCTGTGGGTGTTTCCAGAGGAGATTAGCATGTGAGTCTAAGTGAACTAGGTGAAGAAGATTCACCCTCAATGTGGGCAGGCACCAGCCAATCTGTGGGGAGTCCAGAGAAAACAAAGGTAGGTATGTCAATCTATTTACCAAAACTGGGATACACTCTTTCTCACCTGTGCTTGGACAGACTTCAGGTCCACAGCCTTTGGACTTTAAGACATATGCCAACAGGGCCCCTGGTTATCAGACGTTTGGCCTTGAACTGAGAATTACACCTAAACTTCCCAGGTTCTGAGGCCCTCAGACTTGGGCTGAGCCATGCTACCAGCAGTCCAGGGACTGCAGCTTGCAGAAGGTCTATCACAGGAGTTCTTACCCTCCATGAATGCATGAGCTCATCCCCTCTCACACACCTCTCTGTCTATCTATCTATATCCTATTTATTCTATTTGAAAAAGTATGACTAATATGGATGGGAGTCCCCAGAGTATAGCATTCGGAATAAAAAGGGGATAGAACTACAGATCTTATAAACATTAAAACATAATTAGGAGGTTTTATAAATAATTGCATACTGATAAATTAGACAATTTGAATGAAATAAACAAATTATTTTAAAAATGCAATTTACAAAGCTCACAAAGAAAAACTAGAAATAGGTAGCTTTATTGGTGGATTGGAAGTATTCCAATCGCACACAGTCTACCAGAAAGTAGAAAGCATAAACATTTCCCAATTTCTTGTATAAGGCTTGATTCCAAAACTTGACAAGGACAAAGCAAGAATAGAAAATTATAGACCAAGTTTTCTCATCAACACAGACGAAAAATCTCTAAATATTTAGCAAATCAAATCTAACAATATAGGAAAAAGGATAATTCAGTCCAAATAATTGAGATTTATTTGGGGAATGTGAGAGGATTTGGCATTTGAAAATCAATTAATATAATTGTCCACATTGAAAAAAAAGAAAAAAAATGCGTTATAATCTTAATATATTAGATGCAGCAAAATTATTTGACATAATTTAAGACCAATTCCTAAGGAAAAAACTCTTCATAAACTTGGGATAAGGCTTTCTTAAGCTGAAAATTTTTTGAACTCCACAATTTAATAACGAAAAATTGTAAGTTTTTCTCCTGAAATCAATAATGAGACCAGATTTATGCTAACACCACTTTTATTCAAAACTGTATCAGAAGTTAATGCAATGAAGAAGAAAAAGCCATAATTACTGGACAGGAAGTAAGGTTATTTTTTATAGACAGAATGACTGCATATGTAAGAACAATCAAATAGAATGCAAGAACAGTGTTAGCATTAGTAAATGCACATTTAACAAGAAAACTGAATACGAAGTCAATGTACAAAATCAAAACAAAACAAAAACATTTCTGTAAATTGGCAACAGACAAAAACAAAATTTGAAATGATATCATTTATATTAGCATTAAAACTATCAAACCTTCATGAATAAACTTAAACAAAGAAGTGCAAGGAAATCTACACTGGAAACAATAAAACTGTATTGAGATAAATAAGACCTAAGTAAATGACAGTGTATACTATGTTTATGGATCAGAAGGCGCAATACAGTAAAAATGCCAATTCTTCACAAACTATATTCAATGTCAGCCCAATTAAAATCTAAGCAGACAAGCAGCTGTGTGTGCATGTGGCTGTACGTATGCAAGTTGACAAGCTGATATCTGCAAATATTTGAAAATGTAAAGGGCCATAATGAAAAATAAGCTGGAGAACTTACTACAAAATATTAAGGCCTATTACGAAGGAATCATAAGCAGTGCAGCATTAGTCCACGGATAGACAGATAGACTAATGGAACAGAATAGAAAGTGTGGAAACTGACTCACACATATTTCACACCTGATTTTTCAGAAATATGACACTTCATCATAGTGGGGAAGAATAATTTTCCCAATAAATTGTGATGGGTCAATTGGACAGGTAGATGAACAAACATATATCTTGATTCCTACCTATCTCCATACTGAAATATCAATCCAGATAGATAGCAGTTTTAAATATAAGTAATATTACAATAAAGTTTTAGAAGAAAACATAGAAGAAGATCTCATCGTGGATAGGGTAAAGACGTTTGAAATAGGTCACAAACATGCTAACTATAATTCAAAAGAAATTGGCTAAATTATACTTTAATTAATAAACTTCTTTTTATCAAAATTCACCATTATGAAATGGAAAGGGCCAAACACAGAGTACGATAATGTACATTTATCCAACAAAGGACTCATACTAAGAATATATAAAGAACTCTTACAAATCAGTAAGAAAAAAGTAAATCTGAAAAGGAATTTCTTAAGTGGGAGTATCCAAATATCCAATAAATACATGAAGAGGTGCTCAGATTAGTCATGAGGGAGATGGACATTAAATCCTCAATGAGATTTTACTATGTACCATCAGAATAGTTACAATAGAACATGCTGGAAAATGACAAGTCTTGAAGGTTAGAGCAACTAGTACTCAAATATTTTGCCAGAGGTGGGTAAATTGGTAGCATCATTTTGGAAACCTGAACAGGATCCACTTAGTCTAAATATGTGCACTCTCATGACCCAGAAATTTCATTCCTATGTATATACCCAACAAAAATGCCTATGGTTGTTTACCAAAAATGTGGCCCAGCATGTTCATAGCAGTATCATTTTTAATGGTTTCAAACAAGAAACTATCAATTACTCATTAACAGCAAAATTTAGAAACAAATAGTAGTGCATTTTTGAAATGAGATATAGACAGCAATGATAATCTTTACACACAGCTATATAAATAAATATCACAAATATAATGTTGAGTGCAGAGAGGTCAAATACAAAAAAAATATATACTATATGATTTCATTTATGAAGTTCTACAGCAGGCAGAATTCGTAGACATCAGAATAGTGGCTATCCTTTCCTACGAGAGCAGTAGCAATTGTGGGAGGGATGGCTGGGATACTGTTCTTCATGTTCTGTTTCTTGAGCTGGACATCATTACAGGATGTGTTCACATGCTCAGTTTGTGAAATTTATCAAGCTGAAAATGCATGATGTGTGTACTTTTCTGTAGATATAATTTAATAACAATAAAAAAGAACACTCAGCTGTAGCTGTGATACAAGTTTCAGGATGCCACCAACTGCCAAAATGCTTTCAACATCCATGCTGCTAACTGCAATGCTACTGCAAAGGAAAAAAAGACGAAGAAGAAAAAAGAAACACTTCACAACATGGCTTACCAGCAGCAACATCCAAAACATTAGCAAGCTGTCCCCGTCTCACTCTTACTTCCCAAATATTGTATGAGTTCTTCTAAGTAGAACATTATTCACACACAAGAAAATGCTAAACGTGGGTCCCAGCCTCTGAAATATTGAAAAGCCTACCAGAAAATAGTTAAAGTGATGATGAATGCCAAATGCATCAGTGCCAATCCATCATAAACCCTAAAAAGAGTGAGGTGCTTGTCCAACAATACACCCACACATGAGGATGTCTTGGGGGAAGCTGAGAACATCAGTCCTGAGCTGGAAATGATGTCTGCACCCATATCTGTGGAGCCATCAGCATATGGCAAAGCAATGAAAATATCAGAACCGATTATTGTCCCGAAGGATCGTCAGAGTTGAACAGGAACAGATCAAGAATGAGGTTTTGCCCAACAGTATTTCAAGGTGCCAGAGACAGTGAATAATCACAGGGGATGGAAGAAAATCTTTCAGAGAAATAAAAAGGGGCCAGGTGACTCATGCCTATAATCCCAGCACTTTGGGAGGCCAAGGTGGGCGGATCACCAGAGGTCAGGAGTTTGAGACAAGTCTGGCCAACATGACGAAACCTATCTCTACTAAAAATACAAAAATTAGCTAGGCATGGTGGTGAACACTCATACTCCCAGCTAGTTGGGAGGCTAAGGCAGAAGAACTGCTTGAACCTGGGAGGCAGAGGTTGCAGTGAGCCAAGATTGCACCACTGCACTCCAGCCTGGGCGACAGATTGAGACTCCATCTCAAAAGGAAAAAAAAAAAAAAGAAATAAAAAGGAAAACCAGTAAAAAGAGCCAGATTCCAAGAGACGAAAAACATGTTAAGAATTTCAAATATAGAAGAGTCCTTAGAATTTGCTCATGGTGAAATAGAATACTATATTTGGAAGACACCTTTTAAATAATTATCTCCAGTCTTCTTGCTATAGAGATGAGAAAACTAATTCCCAAAAGCATTAAGTCCTTGTGAGTGAGCATGACACCTGCAAGGATCTTGAAGTAAGGATCTGAAGGATTATGAAGTCAATGAATAAGCTAAATGGAACTGAACTGATTAGTTCACCTCTCTGCTTATTCAACTGTAGAAAACAGCAGTTAGGTGGCAGGATTAAATAAGTCAGTTCTACCACGCACCTAGAAGCTGTCTTCTTATGCCCTTGAGGGTTTGTTTTTTAATTCCCTCTTTTTAAGCTCCTTGAGGGCAGGGACCACTTATGCTGGATTCTCTGTTGCATCCCCAGCATTTAGCATGCTGTTTGGCACATATATGAACTCAATAAATGTTCCTTGAATAAGTAAAGGAAATCTTGGTATTGTAGCTGATCAACCAGACTTGCTGCTGATGTTTCCCTTATTCTAGCTACTCTTTTGAGACTGTATTTGTTATTAGAGGCCATATGGACAGAGTGCCAGCTACTTCACCAGGATATGGCAAAGTGGAGCTCCATCTTCTCTTAAGGCCAAAGGAGAGACCCCAGAAAAGCCCTATTCTTCTTGCATCTGTTTAGAATCACTCATGCCTCCATTCCTCGCAAGCAAGCAGAGGCTAACTGAACAGAAGGCAGAAGGATGATATGTGGTGTAAATTCCCCAACTCCGTGTACTTTTCATTCAGCTAAGCATACTTTAGACTTTTAAAACAATGTGATTTCTTGATGTTCCATCGAATTTGCAGAGCTTCTTTTGAACCACCTCATTGTAGCTGCCCCCTTCCACTTTGGCTAAAAAAGGAAAACAAAACAAAATGATGGCTAAAATTCCAGGTGGCTTGTGTGTTTGAAGGTTTTATTTGTTTTCATTTTGTGGTGGTGGTGGTGAGTGAAGACCAATGGAAGGTGCACAATCCAATTTCAGGTCTCTACCTTATTGACTTGTTGAGAACCCCTCTCACCAGAAAAGCAAGGCTGACACAGTGTACGAGCTGGATGAACTCTGGCTCAAAAATCCACAAAACGTTAGCGTCAGAAGGGCATAAAAGATTATCTAGTGTATCCTCTGTACTTTAAAGACTAAAAACTGAAGCCAAGTGAGATGAACAATCTGCCCCTGGTTTCTAGACGCTGAACAAAATTTTGCATCCCTTTGATCTAATGCTTCTTCCTTTAATTTAAAGTGGTGTGAATTTTAAGCAAAATATAATCCACACGCTTCTGATTGGGTTCTATTCACTGCATCCAAAAACAATAGTTTGAGGCCGTCAGTGATCAAGCCACCCTCTGAGCCTCTTTACAGGCATTTAAACCTTTTGGAAATGTGAAATGATATTTTTGTCAAGGCAAAGTAAAATCCCCTTAAACTTGGGCTCTTTTAGTGAGAGAGAGAGAGAAAGAGACAGAGAGAACTGAGGTGGAAAAAAAGCAGAAGAGAGATGATAAGAATTTGTATCTAAATATTATCTTTTTTTACATATAAATTGAAGCTGTGTTTTCTTGCTCCTGTTGCTCTTGGATAAAGTCTAGCATAAGACACTGTGCTTTCCAGGTTGGTCCAAGTACAGGATGGTTAGAAGTCCCTTTTCTGGAGCCACCAGATCCAGTACAGATAACTGACCATTGCTTCTCTTAGGGAGAACTCTGTGACCATTTGATCACTGGACTCTCTTGATGTTGTCAAAAATGCCTGTGGATCCTTCTTGTTGGGAGCTGGGCTCAACAATCATCACTTTTCCTGAGTTCATTTCTGAATCATAAAAAACCTTCAGTGGGCTCCAGAGAGACAGAGTTAAACAGTTTCCTCTATTCATCATTCTGGAACTTAGAAACAATTAGCCCAACTGAACTGTATTTGTTCTATTAGAAATAGAAATGGTAGGTAGCCCTTCACAAGAGCACACAGAGTCTGAAGCCAATTGACATGGACATCTGCTGACCATCTCCAGGCTATTAGCAATGCTTGGGCTTGAGAAACTCATTTGCCAAGTGGTTCACAGCCTTATGACAAAGTAATTGGGTTTTTCCCTTTTTATCCACACAGCCCAATAAAGATGATCATACTGGGGCTTTTCCCCTTGAAAGCCACCCTTGCTGATTTCACCTGGGCACACATTTAACTGTGGAGAGAGGAGGATGAAGTAGTGATGTGATGTGTGCCTGCAGTCTTGCCAGGGCGAGTGCTTCTTGGAGATGGCTCTGTCAGAAAGGGAATGTGATGGTTCTCAGGGACGAACAAGAGGTGTAGTCCTGTGAGAGGGCCCAGGTGACTGCAGAGCTACTGCCGTATTTCCAAGGGGAAGAGATCATCACCGGAGAGGCCAGTTCTTGTGCATTTTCAGCTTCCATTTTCAAATGCGGGCAGAGGAGATGCTGAGCTCACAGTAAAGAAAAGGATTAGGAGCAGCTGGAGGAAGTGCTTCAGCCCTCATTTCTTCACTCCAGACCATTTGAAGACAGTGTGGCGATTCCTCAAAGACCTAGAAATAGAAATTCCATTTGACCCAGCAATCCAATTACTGGTTATATATCCAAAGGATTATAAATCATTCTACTATAAGGACACATGCACACGAATGTTCATTGCAGCACTGTTTACAATAGCAAAGACCTGGAACCATCCCAAATGCCCATTGATGATAGACTGGACAGGGAAAATGTGGCACATATACACCGTGGAATATTATGCAGCCATAAAAAAATGATGAGTTTGTGTCCTTTGTAGGGACATGGATGAACCTAGAAACCATCATTCTCAGCAAACTGACACAAGAACAGAAAATCAAACACCGCATGTTCTTACTCATAGGTGGGTGTTGAACAATGAGAACACATGGACACAGGGAGGGGAGCATCACACACTGGGGTCTGTCGGGGGGAAATAGGGGAGGGACAGCGGGAGGTGGAGAGTTGGGGAGAGATAGCATGGGGAGAAATGCCAGATATAGGTGATGGGGAGGAAGGCAGCAAATCACACTGCCATGTGTGTACCTATGCAACAATCTTGCATGTTCTTCACATGTACCCCAAAACCTAAAATGCAATT